>APFE030845914.1:48342-250336 GCA_000404065.3 Pinus taeda
ATTTATTTATTTATTTTTTCTGAGTAAAGACTATGCTATTAAGATTAAAAAGAGAAAAATATGTACAAAGAGGATTGAACCTTTGAGGGAGCCGTAGTCATCCCTCTATCAAGATACCTTTACAAAAATTGCTTTTCCTTCTGTTTACAAAAGCAGCGATCATAGCCTAAAAAACCTGAACAGACCTATATAGACCCAAAACTAAACAGTACATAACTGATTACTGTACTTTAGCATGATTACAAGAAAGGAGATCCAAAGCAAAATCCCTGGATATGATCAACTGCAAGCTGGAAATTTTCGGTACCGAGCACCCTGAGACTTAACCACGAAATCTGGAAATCCAAAACTAAATTACTATCCTGAAGCTGCAAGCAAATGGACTGAAACCTACTTGGGCTCACCAGTATCATTTTCGTTGACCTTATCCGGGGCGCGCTCCCAGGTAACTATCACCCCATCTTCGACTTCCATCAAATTGCCTTCCGGAGGAGGCCTAAGGTGCAGGATGCTTTCATAACCTTTCACTGGCTCGCAGTCAATAATATTCTCCTGAGGAGAGTCCCGCTGAGTGCTATCCTCTCCCTGAAAATCCTCTTCCTGCACCACAGAGGAAACCTTGAGAACATCTTCCGCCAATCTACTCTGAGATGTATTGGCATTCTGAGAAGGCGATTGATCCTTTGAGACTGCATCTGAGTTGGCAAGCTCATCTTCTTCCTCCAAGAAGATGACAGTGACTAAGGCAGAGATGAGCGGTCTGTTGAGCCTGCTTTTGAATTTGAACCTGGCGAAATGCAGCGAACTGTTTAGGGAGGGACCAAACTCATCTGAGGTATGCGAAGAAGGCAAGGCCATAGCTAACGGGGATATGCGACGAGGTGCAGGGCTTCCCCGCCCCCCTGGCCCTCCCCGGGATCCCAAATTGCTCCCGCGCCTGGGAATGCCCCGTCGACGGGGTGCCATGATCAAGCGAGACAGCGGAATGAACAAGCTCAAAGACTGAGGGTACGGGAAAAGCGACTGATAGCTTGAATGAACCCAAAAAGAAGACCAAACTGAAGAGTGCGAGACCCAGACTCTGAGCACACAAGAGAAAGACCCGGCTAACCAACAATGCTCAGCCACAACCGAGTGAACCCAATTCCCAACCCAGACACCTGCAACAGGGACAGAGACCAAATTCCTTATAGAGTATATGCCGAAGATTGACCTGAGACACCAGACACAAAATGCGAAATCTGAATTAGAGCGCTTAGCATCTGCGCAGAGCAGCAGAATGGAATTCCTTATGGTTATCAACTGGGGACCGTTCTGAGTCCAAGGTGGCTTCCCCTGAGAGCAGGACCACCAGAGGTGACCACTGCGGCATAACTTAAAAGAACCAGAGAAAATGAAGACAGCTTCCCCTGAGAGCGGACACACTGCGGAATAACTTAAAAGAACCAGAGCGAATGAAACCAGAAGCTTGCGCGCCATCCTGCTAACCTCCGTCTGCGTACCTTGGGCTCGTGCCTACATTAAAGAGTAATGAATTCCTTCCTCAGCCCGCCTAACCTCGCTTGTATGCTTGCCAGTTGCTGGCTGCGCATGCATAAGCATTAACACCTATTAACACCTATTAAAGACACCCACATTCGGGCTTTTTGTTTTACTTATTATTATTATCTTTTGTTATGATTTTTTTTAGTGATTAATTAATTTATTTTTTGTGGTAGGGGTTGTGTCAATGTTCGACTAACAACCTAACCCTAATATGTGTCAATTTGATTGTTAATTTTTTAGGTTTCATTACAATGAATCAAGTTCCCCTCCACTATGTGTTAATTTGATGGTTGAGTTGTAAGTTTCAATTGCAATGGGTCAAGCATGCTTCTACTATGTATCAATTTGATGGTTGATTTTTAAGTTTTCGTTGCAATGTGCCAAGTTGTCTTAGGCTAAGATTATAAAAGAGCTATATTTTTAGCATTTGATATAATGAATTTTTTATTTAGGTATTTATTTTTAAGGTTTAATTTAGTCGTGATATTTGATCTCGAAATATGTTGAAATTTAAGGTTTGTTACAGTCATGATATTTGTTTTTAATTCCATAGCTGAAAAGTGTTGAAATTTTTATGCTTTTTTGAAGTCATGATATTTATCTTTAAGGCCATGGTTGAAAATTGTTGGAATTTTTAGGTTTTTTGGTGTCGTGATATTTTATTTTCAATGTATTATTGAAAATGATTGGAATTTTAATGATTTTTGGAGCCATGGTATTTTATTTTTAATGTCATTGCTAAAACATGTTGCAATTTTAGCCCCAAAAAACACGATGATGCCAACATCAACACTTGATTTCAAGCTGTTTTTTCATGTTTTTTGAGCCAAAAAAATTGGTTTGTACTGTCATTTTAGAAAAATGTTGAAAATTTACCCGAAAAAAAGGTCATTCTAGCATGCACACTTTTTGTTTTTGAGCTAATTTGTCATGTTTTTTTTGGGTTTTTTGGCTAGAGTTCTCGTTTTGAGTTTACAATTCTCGTATAGTTTACATTGATTGTTGTTGATTTAACATAACACATAATTGAATTGGTTAAATGATTTAACACATATCTTGAAGATAAAGGAGTGTATTCATTGTTGTTATAATCTATTGTGATAAGTAAATTTAGATCTATCACATGCTTGGAAAAGTACGGTCTAAGGGCTGTAACATTATGCTATTGAAGTCCACTTGTAAGGTATTTATTATCTTGTCTACCATGTGAAATTGCGTTGAAGATAAATAAAATATCATTGTTATAATGTAATATTTTACATGACCCCTAAGGCTAAACGTTCATAGGCAATAAATTATGAAAACCTAAAGATTGCGGTGAAATTTTTGAATTTGTTGTTGTTTTTTTTTTAAAAATCACAATTACATATCCAAGTATGTACAATATGACAATAATCACAAAGAACAATTAATAGTTCCTCCATATAGTTGACCTCTTTGGAAAAATAATTCTCATCTCTACATTAGCATGGTAGTTCTTTAAGATGACCCGCTTTTTAAAATTGATATGAGACAAGGTTGGATCCATTTTTTAGTATGGTACTAGGGGTGTATGGTTATGTTGTCGCTACTATAACATCCTCCAAAATTTTGGAGCCTACCTACCATCATATCAAGTTTCGCTTTCAATCACCAAGTATCGTTTCATGATATTCCATGTGTTTCAAGTTTCCTTGTTCTTTCCTAAGTGTCGTCGCACCATTTAGAACATCTTTGATGCACTTCATAGTCTTAGTACACTTTTATTCACAAAAAGACACCTTTGGTCGCAATTGCACATACTTTGTTTGTTATACTTGGAGAGTGTTTGTAAACCCGCGTTTTGATGTACATTTCTCAGTATTGCGTCCTGTCTAAGTTTTACTAATGAGTTGGTATGTGTCACACTTAGTTTTTCTCCCAACTCATTGTGTTTATCATGCTTCAGCTCCCTAGACATAGACAAATTTTGGTTTCTACAAGCCTTCCCACTAGGCAATGAAGAGCGCATATCGCACTCCAAAGCCTCAACGAAAACCCTCCTTGTTTGTTGAAGATGCGCCTTGCACGTAGGTTAAGCCTTCCCTTCTTCCTTATTCGCCTGAACTGCGTCCTTTTTGAAGCCTCTCACCCCATTAATCGCATATCACATCAACATCGATCATTAGGCCTTCCTTGAGCCTTGACACTGGACCCTGTGCCCTCAACTTAGTGCATGGCACACCATCAGTGAACATCAAGCCTCCCTTGAGCCTTGACACTGCGCCCTGCTCCCTCTTTGTGACTCAGGGTTCCTCGTTTGAGCGCATGGCACATCAATAACCATCATTGAGTCTCCTAGCCCGTTGATACTATGCCTTGCACCCTCCATCAAGCCTCCTCTTCCCAGTGAAGTGCACAATGCACTCTCAGTGCTCAACACTTAGACCTTGTCTCTTGATAGTTCGCCTTGTGCCAAGAAGCTTTCCCTTCCTCTCCCGAGCGTGTTGTTAACTCACAATTTGAAAATTTGCATGAAACATGATAGAATATGTGATTTTTCAAGCTGATGTTTGCTTGCCATGAGTGATCCCACTTGTAGGTGTTACAAGAATAACATGGTAAGATGACATGGGAAGCTTTGTCAAAGGAAGTGACACAAAGAAACGTTCAAAGACAAAAGAACACATTATTGCGACAAGAGAAAGAACATCAAATTTTGGCAACCAAAGTGGTCCATAAAGATTCTATATATTTCAAGATTGTTTGGAGGGTAGATGGAAACAACAACAATGAGAAAACTGCATCAAGAGTTGAAGACATAGGTGGAAACATTGTCACCCCCCAAGAAAGTTGATGTTACACTTCATAATGGGTCCAAGTCATTAATGTTGTGGCTTGTCTTGTTGTTGCCACATCATCATGTGGGAATATGATGTAATGATATAATTTTGTAAATAAAATATGTGGAAGTCCAAGAGTCATGTATGAATAAAGAGTTACATGTAGAATTCCAAAAGACTCAAATAAGACCAAAAGTTATGTTGAAGTTCAAAAGTCATTTGGAAGACCAAGGGTTATTTAAAAGTCCAAAGGTCATTAGAAGTTTAAAAGTCATATGGGAGCTCAAGAATTATGAGGATATGGAGAGTCACGCCTCTAGTTATAAAAGAAACCTCATTACTAAAGAGAGGAATTTTCACCTTGGCTTCTCCCACAAGGCATTAGATAGATTATAAATAGTTCATTTGGAGAGCAAGTAGTGGCTCAAACGCTCCACTATTTGGATCGTGTTGTTCATTGTACTCAAGTATCTTGGAACTTTTGCTTAATAATTAAAGCCTATTTGGACAACATATTTTCATGCATAAATTGTGGATGCTTCAAGACTATTCTTTGAATGTTTACTGTTTATGTTGGCATTCATATGCATTAAAGAAATTGAATTATTTTGGTAACTTTGGCGCTTATCTTATTGAAAGTGTGTTGTCATGGTTATAATGATCGTTGCATCTATGTGAACTATTTCATTTGATAATTAACGACTCTTCCTCATTTATGTGCGTGTGCCTTTACTAGAATAGTACTATACTATTTTTCTTATAGAGACTCATTTTGTTCCCTTGTAGTGAAAAAACCTTGATACATTTGCAATTGAATATTACACGAGGCATACCTTCTTTCTCATTCAAAAGTACATGCATGCTACTCCCTTATGCTAATTTCTCAAGCCAGGGAAAATATTTAAGTAAATGGTGTCCTAGCCATAATCTGGATGGGACTCCTATACTGAACGTTGAGGTTTAATTGGGACTTCATATCGGGGAGATCCCCTATATGTTGGTGGGATCCAACACCGTCAACATTTTTGCGCTAGAAGGATGGAAACCGCCTTTTTATGACTGACAATTTACCTCACCTCAACGACAAAGAATCTTTGCAAGGTAGTAATGGTCCAAGTTCAACTCCAAATCCCATTCCCGAGGTCGTAGAATCTTCTCATCTTAGTCTGAAACAAACTTTTGAAGTTACCACGATCAACTCTAGAAAATCTGGCCAATTTCTCGTCAGTTTACAAGATCTCTTGGATTACTTCTTGTTGCTCATAACCTTCCTCATAATCCAAGAAAGAAAGAGACAACTTGTACAAGGGTATTGGTTTCTTTGGCGAAAGATTTGGTCATTTGCACCCTTGAATAGTTAGCAAAACCTTTAGATGAGAGAATTCAACGAGGGGATCTTCCACCGATTGACGAAGTAGACGAGGGGGATTTTCATTTTTTTTATGAAGAACAATCGAGGTACGAAGAGAAACATGTTTATAACGAAGATATGAACGAAGAAGGAGAAGACTCTTCAGATTTAGAAAAGGAGGAGGAAGGAGGAGGATAAGACATGGCTGATCAAGACTTGAATTGGATGGCCCAAGGGTTTCTTGCTCTTCTAGACAATCTTCACGCATGCCTAAACATTTGAAAAAGTTTTCATTGAAGTTTGATCTTGACAAGAAGATAAAATCTGAAGATCATATTAATGAATTCTACATGCATCTACAGATTCTTGAGGTACGATTTAATGATGTTACTTTTAGACTTTTTTTTTTTCCATACACTTTAGAAGGTAGAGCATCTATATGGTATCACGGCCTTCTACCAAATTCCATTCACAATTGGAGGGATCTTAAAAATTGTTATTAGAAAAGTTTGCGGATGATAAGAGTCCCTCTAAAATGGGAGACAAAGAGAAAGTAAAGGATTTCAATAAAAGGTTTACCCGTATATTGAACAAGTTTCCCGTAGATGTGCAACCACATAATGATATTACGAAAGATTATTATATAGTTGCCTTGCCTACTAATATTTTTGCCTTTTTCAAGAGAGTTGCAAAGGAGATATTGGCTTTAAATTTAGCAGAAACCCTTGTTGTTGAAAAGGATCTGCATTATATTGGAGTGATTGTATACTGATGATTCTAAATACTCCAAGGATGCGGATAAGAAGACTCAAGCGTCATTGACCAAAACTAAGGAAAAATAATCTTTCGACATCGAAAGCTTGGCCAAGCCTTTAAAGATACTTACTAATGAGGTATTCGAGTCAAAGAGAAAGTCAAGTGAGGCATCCAATAACAACAAGACTTCCAAGCCATTTTTCCTTAGGAGAAATAACAATAATCAATAAGACAAACTTGCTCAAAGCTCAAATGTTGTGTTTAATGTTGAAATTTTAGGCATGGACAACTATTGCACCTTCCATCAAGAGAGGCATTCAGAGAAGACATGGACACAATGGAATCACAACATGGATGCTATGGCAATTCATATTGTTGATACCTTATTAGTAGATGAGCATACTGAAGAGATAAACGAACTTGCCACAATCGAAGAAAGTACAAGTGTGGGGCACTCAATTAATGCATTAAATATCATATTCAATGTTGATAAGAAAGGTGATGAAGAACCATCGGTAAGTGAAGCTCCTCCTTAGTCTACAACCAATCGATATAACTTGAGGAGTAAAGGACCAATATCGAAGCATGAGGTGGAGAAAAAACTGTTAAGGAAGATCCTACCACTAATTCAACCTGCTCAAAATACACAGAACAAGTCTGGGAGTGCTCCAAATTCTAAGAATGCTTCCATAAGAAATAAGAACAAGTCTACCATTATGGAAATGGCTGACAAAGTTACAACTTTAGATACTTCAACACTGTCTGTTAGACATGAAAGTATTGATTATAACATCACTGAAGAAATGAAGAGAGATCGTGCCGACATTTCAATCTTTGAGCTTGCTAAGATAACAGGCCAACGTGAGTTGATTGTCTAAGCATTCTCATCAAACCTCTGTCAAGTGACAAAGCTCTGCTTATCAAGCCGTGTCTGGTAAGTCTCGTGGTATTCTTGAATCTATAGTTAATGTTGTAAATCTAAATACTAACACACTTTGCCCGCCTTTCCTCTTAATGTTTGAAATATTTAATTATAATGTCTATAATTGTTTGGTCAATTCTGCTACATCCGAAAATGTAATGCCTCTATCTGTAACCAAGAAAATTAATGCTAACTGGGGTAAAACTGATGCACAGATCATACAGTTGGGCAAATCACTAGTCCATGCAATTGCTCAAATCAACGGTGTTATCATTCACTTGTCATCAGACCATAGAGTACACCAATGTATCAATATTGTCATTGTGGACATCCTTGAAGCCTATGGTTTACTTTTAAGTAGAGATTGGTCCAATAAGCTACAAGGATATCTCTCAATAGACTGGACATATTTATGGATTCCATATAAGGGCATAAACAACCAGATTCGAGTAGAAAGTGAGCCTTACATGAAGAGCACCGTGACACTTCTTGAGGGACACAATGGGCCAATCAAATTTGCTAATGTTATTTTTGGAAATTATTTTTTAGAGATTGATCACGGGTGTATCAAGCGCAACCATCACTCGTTCTACCAGATACACAGTTGGAGCTCCTTCCTTGTAGTCCAACTAGTGCAAATGAATCTTGTGATATAGATGTACATAGTAGTAGTAATGTAGGGACTAGCTTAGTAGCTACTGTTATTTGGACTGTGCATTTCGATGGATCTAAGACTCATGATGGCTCCGGATCTCGTTGTATTCTCATAGACCCATGTAACAAAATCTATATTTTATCATGTTTCTTGGAGTTCAAGTGCACCAACAATTGATGAATATGAAGCACTCGTATTGGGATTAAAGAAATCCATTGACCTTAAGGTGGAGTTGCTTAACTTAATTCACGATTCAAAGATTGTCACCCGTCAGTTACGAAACACTATGCATTATGTATCACTAAATTTGAGAAACTACCAGCGAGAGGGCGTGGTGACTTATTTCTCATTTTAAAGCATTTAATATTATTTTTGTTCTTAGAATTAGAAATGTCACTGCAGATATGTTAGGTAATGCAACTGCTAGGATGTCACCTTTAAGAGATGGTTTTTTTATAGAGATTATTTATAAACCATATGTGCTTGATTACATGACTAACTTCTGTGTTTTAAATGACGACCAACATATATTGCATTTTATGGAAAATACGAACGTGTTTAAAGATGCGACCATCAACGAAGATGAGCATGATAAGGCTTTGCAGGGAGCAGTGGAAGCATCAAAAGGAAATACTATGCCTAAAGGAGTGGTGTCTCTTGAAAAAAATTATCACCTGCAAAACTCTTTTAGAGGGCCAGTTAACACTAAGACTTAGAGCTCAAAGTTATCATACGAACAAGTCAACATGGGAACCCACGACAATCCAAAATATGTAAACCTCGGTACATGTTCTCCACAAGAATGACATAAGTTTATTAGTCTTTTAAAGCACTACCATGATGCATTTGCATGGACATACGACGATTTAAATACATATGATACCTGTATTATCCATCATGTCATTCCCATTAAAGAGGGGGCAAAGCCGCTTCAACAAAAGCTGAGGAAAATTCATCTAACACTTGGGCTCTTGATCCAGAAAGAGTTAAAGAAGTTGTTGGAAGCTTATATCATCTTCAAAGTTGGTCCCTAAAAGGAAAAAGTATGGTGAGATATGCCTTTGTGTCGATTTTATTAACCTCAATTGGGCATTAGACAAGGATAATTACTTAGTGCCATTTACAGAACAAATACTCCAAACAATATCTGGGTCAAAGATTTTCTTGCTGCTAGATGGGTTTTGTAGATATAATTAGGTGCTAGTAGCAGAACCAAATCGTCT
Source organism: Pinus taeda (assembly GCA_000404065.3). NCBI lineage: Eukaryota > Viridiplantae > Streptophyta > Pinopsida > Pinales > Pinaceae > Pinus > Pinus taeda. Next base: position 57,596 of record APFE030845914.1, read on the forward strand.
AAAAACCACCTTCAAAATGAAGTGGGAAACTTTTGCAATCAAGCACATGCCATTCGAACTTATTAATGTCGGTGCTACTTTTCATAAGGATATGGACATTGCATTCCATGGCTTAATTGGACAAAGCATAGTAAGTTTATTTGGATGATGTAACCATGTTTTTAACGAAAAGATCAGATCATGTGCATTATCTGGAACATATATTCGAGTGATGTTGTAAACATGGGATTTATTTGAATCCCAAAAAGAGCATCTTCGGTGTGTCATAAGGTAGACACATCATTGCTAAAAAAGTAATCAAGGTTGATCCTGAAAGGGTCTAGACTATAGCTCAAATTCCATTCCTATGAACAAGAAAGTTATGAAATCTTTCTTGGGAAAGATTAATTTCCTAAGTAAGTTCATCTTTGTTAATTTTAGGTATGTTCTATGCTAGAGTAATTTATTTCAATTTCTTTTCCACATTAGCAATCACATCAGCATAAAGTAAACTGCAGATAGAACATATATATAAATCACAAAAGACAAGCCAAGACAAGAGGACACAAGATGTGGCGCTAGCCAGGGACAAACCCCAATGTGGGGAAACCCTTGATCAATTCTTCTTTTATGTTCTTCAAAGTTCAGGAGAGAAAGTGAGAGAGATAGTACATTTACAATAGAAGTCAATCACTTTGACTTTTGATATCGGCATGAGATCAGTTGAAGACATATTGCTTCAATTGATTCTCTAAGGTGACTTGTTCACCTATCATAGTGCTGCATCTCATCTATTTGCTGCACATTACCATGTGACACCATGTTGTATTGTCACATGTGTTGAAACTTGATGACTGAGCTGCTCTCATGCTGCTCATCATGCTGCATCTTCCATGGTCCTATTCATCATCAAGCTGCCCATGCTCATGATCTCATTCATCATTATGCTGCCCATGCTCATATCATCATGCATCATTATGCTGCCCATGCTCATATCATCATGCTGCTTATTATGCTGCCCATGATCTTATACATAATGTTTCCTTCCTTTGGAGACAGATGCTCCGGCTGTTTCGGCAGTTCCTGGTAGTTCCGGCTTTTCCGATAGTTCCGATAGTTCCGAAATTTCCGAGTTTTCCGGTATTTTTGGATTTTTCGGGTTTTCCGGCAATTTTAGATTTTCTAGTAGTTCCGGCTTTTCCAATAGTTTTGGCAGTTCCGACTTTTCCGACTTTTCCGGTATTTCCGACTTTTCCGGCGTTTCCGACTTTTCCGGTAGTTCCGGCTTTTCCGACTTTTCCTTAGGATCTCTCCTCCTACTAAAACCCAAAGACAAGTAGAGAGAGGAATAGATCCAAGTGTGTGTAGAAATGACTTGAAGTCCTCTTTTATTTATACTAAAATGTAGAGGTTGAATAGACATGACTGTTGGGCTTCTGAGCTTACATAAGTTGCTAGTTGACTTAACAATTTGTCCATAACATAAATAAATTCATAACTTCGTAAATACTTATCGGAACCGGATGATATTTAGATAAATCCTACACCTCTCAATGAGAGGGATCTAATAAAAATATTAGCTGCCATAAATAATATGACCCACATGGAGTTTGGCCCTAGTTTCCAATTTTAACACTCCCTCTCAACTAGGGATAACTCCATCCGCTAATCCATATGTCCAACTGTACTATCTCTGCTATTAGTGCCCTGCACTACTCTGCTCAGCTTAGCTCAGCTTAGCTCTGCTCAGCTCTGCTGGCTTTGCTTTGCTCTGCTGGCTCTGCTCAGCTTTGCTCAGGTCAGCTCTACTGGCTCTGTTATGCTCAACTTAGCTCTGCTGAAACATGAAGAAGAAGAATTGATCGAGAATCTGTCATACCATTCTCCACTGACCCGAAGTCAGTCTCAGAGTGTGTAGCACTGGTCCCAGACCAGTCCTCAACCGACCAAAAGTTAGTGTCATAGTAGGTACAAATCCTACCACTGGTCCCAGACTAGTACTCTACTGACTCGAAGTCAGTCTCAGAGTATGTACACTGGTCCTAGACCAGTCCTCAATCGACCCGAAGTCAGTGTCATAGTGGGTACAACTCCTACCACTGGTCCCAGAAAGTCAGTTCCAGAGTATGTACCACTGGTCCTAGACCAGTCCTCAACCGACTTGAAGTCAGTGTCATAGTGGGTACAACTCCTACCATTGGTCCCAGACCAATATCATTGATCCCAAATCAATGAAGGTCATCCTAGCATAGGGAGTACGGTAGATACAACGATGCCTCCATCGGTACTACTATGGTCCCTATCCTCATTTCCTTGCTCATTGATTAGATGAGAGGTACTTCCCATGAGTCCCAGACTGCATGGGTAGGATGCTTCGACAGGAGAACGTAATCAATCCTGTCCTCACAGGAGAAATAATCATCCTGCTACACAATCGCCATGGAGAACACATCATCCAGGCCTCATAGGAGAACTAATCATCCTGCTACACAATCGTTATGGAGAACACATCATCTAGACCTCATAGGAGAATTAATCATCCTTCTACACAATCGTTATGGAGAACACATAATCCAAACCTCGCAGGAGAATTAATCATCCTGCTACACAATCGTCATGGAGAACACATCATCCAGACCTCACAGGAGAATTAATCATCCTGCTACACAGGAGAGTGAATCATCCTGTCCCACAAGAGAGTGCATCATCTTGTCCCATAAGAGAGTGAATCATATTGTTCACAGGAGAGCAAATCATCCTGTCCACAGGAGAGCGAATCATCCTGTCCCACAAGACAGCGAATCATCTTGTTCCACAAGAGAGTGAATCATCTTGTCCACAGGAGAGTGAATCATCCTATCCACAAGAGAGCAAATCATCCTGTCCCAGTGTGCACCACCAGGGGAGGGTGAGTCACCCTGTGGTCATATGTTGCTCTAGTAAGAACCACAATCCCCTAGAGCTCCCAGAGCTCAATGTATACAACATGCAAGACCCTTGTATAAGGGTCTCTTGACGACTCCAAGTCGTTCAAGAAAATCACAGATTTGATCTTTCCCCCCGTGCTTAGACAAAGTGTAGTGACCTGTACATCATCTCATAGCGATGGAGCTTCCTTGCTCATAAACTTACCGTATCCCAGATAAGGTAGTATCTGATGTCTATCTGCTGGAGCAATCGTTGAATACGGGATTCCTCAATAATCGAATCCCACCTTTGGTTGTCATAGAGAATCATAGTGGTACAAACAACTCACTTGAAGAGCTTCCCCAACCAGGAAGCTTCATTAGAGATCATACTCGTAGATATGTATCCGGTCTCAGCGGTGCTTATAACAACCAACTTTTGCTTCCTTCTCATCCATGATATCGAAGCAGAATCCAAAGAGAAACAACACTAAGAAGTGCTCTAGTGATCCTCCACACTGCCTGCCCAATCAACATTCGAATAATCATGCAGTTTCATATTTCTGGCAGTGTATCTCAATCCATGAGAGATTGTGCCCCGAAGACATCTCAGAAGATTCTTGGCACCAATCTAGTGAGTTTCAACCAAATATGAGCTCACCATGCTAAATGCAAAACATATTTCAATTTATTTACCACATTAGCAATCACATAAGCACAAATAAAACTGCAGATAGAACATAAATATAAATCGCAAAAGACAAGCCAAGACAAGAGGACACAAGATGTGGTGCTAGCCAGGGACAAATCCCAATGTGGAGAACCCTTGATCAATTCTTCTTTTATGTTCTTCAAAGTTCAGCAGAGAAAGTGAGAGAGATAGTACATTTACAATAGAAGTCAATCACTTTGACTTTTGATATCGGCATGAGATCAGTTGAAGACATATTACTTTAACTGATTCGCTAAGGTGACTCATTCACTTATCATGGTGCTGCATCTCGTCTATTTGCTGCACATTACTGTGTGACACCTTGCTATACTGTCACATGTGTTGAACCTTGATGACTGAGCTGCTCTCATGCTGCATCTTCCATGATCTTATTCATCATCAAGCTGCCCATGCTCATGATCTCATTCATCATTATGCTGCCCATGCTCATATCATCATGCTGCTTATTATACTGCCCATGATCTCATACATCATGTTGCCTTCCTTCGGATATAGATGCTCCGGCTATTTCAGCAGTTCCTGGTAGTTCTGACTTTTCCGGCAGTTCCGGCTTTTCTGGCAATTCTGACAGTTCCGACATTTTCGGATTTTCTGGCTTTTCTGATTTTCTGGATTTTCTAGCTTTTCCAGTATTTTCGGCTTTTCCGGTAGTTTCGGCTTTGTCGGTAGTTCTGACTTTTTTGGTAGTTTCGACTTTTCTGGCTTTTCTGGATTTTCTGGTATTTCCGGCTTTTCCTGTGTTTTCGGCTTTTCCGGTAGTTCCGACTTTACCAACAGTTCCAGATTTTCCGTCAACTTTAGCTTTTTCGACTTTTCCGGCTATTCCGACTTTTTCAACAGTTCCGACTTTTCTAGCTTTTCCGGGTTTTCCTTAGGATCTCTCCTCCTACTAAAACCCAAAGACAAATAGAGAGAGGAAGAGATCCAAGTGTGTGTAGAAATGACTTGAAGTCCTCTTCTATTTATACTAAAAATTAGAGGTTGAATAGACATGACTGTTGGGCTTCTGAGCCTAAATAAGTTGCTGGCCGACTTAACAATTTGTCCATAACATAAATAAATTCATAACTTCATAAATACTTATTGGAATCAGATGATCCTGAGATCAATCCTACACCTCTCAATGAGAGGGATCTAATAAAAATATCAGCTGCCATAAATAATATGACCCACATGGAGTTTGTCCCTAGTTGCCAATCTTAACAATATTCGATTATGCTGAAATTGTTAAGGAAACAAACGACCTATATCTTTGATGAGTGTTGGTTCAAAATTGAACTACCCTGCTATTGATAAACAAGCATATGCAATATATAAAGCGGTTAAGCATTTCAGGCCTTATGTCCTTAAATCTCACACGATTATATATGTGCCTCATCCAATGGTTAGAACATTCTTTGTGAAATAAGAGCTTGGTGAGAAAAGGGTGAACTGGATGACCTATTTACAAGAATATGATCTAGAGTTCAATTCAGTTCATACTATTAAGGGCCATGACCTCTATCAACTCGTAGAGGAAGCAAGAGATTCTCCGAAAGAATATCTTTCAAGATGGGAACAGGAAATAGACATGCATAACAATGAACAAGCTCCTCCAATTAGCTAAACCACGCCTTGGTATTCACATATATGACAATATCTAGAGCATGGCACCTTGCCCACGCATTTGTGGAATAAGCATAAAAGGGAAATTCGCCTCAAAGCTCTATCTTACCAACTCATACATGGAGTGCTTTTTCGAAATCACCATAACAATGTCCTGCAAAGATGCCTAGAGGCTTAGGATACAAAAGGGGTATTAAAATATTTGCATGATGGTCCAGCAGGTGGACACTTCGTGGGTGACACAACTACTGATAAAGTAATGAGGGTTGGTTATTATTGGCCCACTTTATTTAAGGATGCTCATTCTTCTTCTCGGAAGTGCCCAATATGTCAAAAATGTGTAGGTCGAGATCATAAGTCAGTTTCCCTTGTGCTACCAATAACAGTCGAGGAACCTTTCCAATAGTTGGGACTAGATGTTATTGGTGATATCTTTTTACATTCATTGAAGAAACACTGGTACATTATAACCACAAGAGATGATTTTACTCGGTGCGCTAAAGCAGTTCCTTTAAGACAAGTCAATGTCCAGAAAGTCATCCAATTTCTGAAACATAACATCATAACCAGGTTTGGCGTTCCAACATCGCTTGTCTTTGATAATGCAACTTACTTTTCGTCATTAAATGTTTATGATTTTTCACTATAAAATGGTATTGTTTTGAAGCATGCATCTAATTATTACCCTCAGGGAAACCGCTTAGCAGAATACTTGAATAAAAATATTATTCGCATAATAAAAAAAATTGTTTTCTCTGAACAAAGGAACTCACGTAATGCTTTGGTGAATGCACTATGGGTTGACCACGTAACTCTTAAACCCTCTCTCAAAACCTACCAATACTTCCTCATATATGGTAAAGAAGTTATCCTGCCACCCAATATGTATCTCCCAACCTTGCAACTCTCCCAAGAGTCCCATGGCAAACCGTGTCTTCTGGTTCAAAGTAGGATAGATACCTTGCTTAAACTTGAGGAAGAAAGGCTCAAAGCCAAAGAAAGCTTTATTATGTACCAAAATCACATCAAGTGTTGGTTAGATAAGAAATCTGCAGGGACCAAGAATTTGAAGGTGGGTGGCCTAGTATTGAAATAGGATAAAGCCCAAGAAGGGAAAGGAAAACACACAGAGTTTCAATCTCTGTGGACTGGCCACTATACCACCTAACAAAAACTCGATCATAATTCATTCAAGTTTATGGCCGAGATCTCAAACACTATTTTCAGTAGCCTCAAGTTGTGTTCCTTGTATAATTTGTCATTTGTTGTCTATTTTATGTCTTGTCTTGTTTCCCTTTTGTTTGGTCATTGTACATAAATAAGGTCTTTTGTGAAAGTGTGTGTATGGATTTAAAGGTCTATGTGGCGAGATGCATAAGTGATGTGACAATGGAAATGCTTGACTACCTGTTAATTCTTCTTCTTTGTTTGGAAAGATGCCCTAGGTTCAATCAAGCCCAAACAGAAAATACAATACATTCAAGAAGAAAAAATTGAGTGAACTTATGATACTTGTATCTATAATAGAATCCTTATTCCTCAGACTTGGTATTAAATCTACTTGGCGTTTTAAATGGCCCATCCAATCTAGTATAGGTAGGATAAGGGGAAAATCTATAGCAAGCAAACCTATATCATAGGTTATATATATAATTCTCTGAATGGTCAACCTCTTCTACCCTTAATAATTCGGGATCCTTGTTCTAGTCCATTTAAATAATAAATTCCAAAACATAGTACTATATAAAACAAATAAAGAATGAAAGAAGAGAAAGGCTTCCCGCGCAGAGAGGTGAAGCAACTAACTTCGCTAGGGTACTATTCAGGCTTGTTGACTGTGAAGTAATGCTTGTGGTCCTGTAGTGAATCCGTCGGGTTCTATCTAGGCTTGATAGCAACAAAGCAACACCAAAGATGAAACTCATACTTTGAATATCTTATATTCACAAGCATAGATTACCCTTTCCTGAATCGAAACAATTGTGATATGGCATAATATTTGTGTGTGAAACCAAGCAGAGGGATGGTGGATACTACACATATAACCAGGTTAAATGGGGAAGCCAAGGTAATCTAATTAATGAATAGATACTTCCCAAAGGGATGGAACTTTACTGAAAGCTATTCCTAGGCAGAGAAACTAAAATTTGTCCAGTGTGTCGCTGCAACAACATCCTCCAAATTTTTGCTACATTCAAATTTTGGATCCTACCTACCATCATATCATGTATTTCTTTTAGTCAACAAGTGTCATTTCATGACATTCAATGTTTTTAAAGTCTTGTTCTTTCTTAAGTCTTGTCACACCATTTAGAACACCCATGGTTCACTTCATAGTCTTAGTACACTTTTATTCACAAAAATACATCTTTGGTCGCAATTGCACATACTTTGTATGTTATACTTGGAGAGTGTTTGTAAACTAGAATTTTGATGTACATTCCTCAGTATTGGTTCCCGGCTAAGCTTTACTAATGAGGTTGTATGTGTCACACTTAGTTTTACTCCTAACTCATTGTGTTTCCCATGCTTCAGCTCCTTAGACTTAGAGTAATGTTGGTTTCTACAAGCCTTCCCACTAGGCAATGGAGAGTGCATAACACACTCCCAAGCCTCAGTGGGACCCCTCCTTGTTTGTTGAAGATGCGCCCTGTGCCCGAGCTAAGCCTTCTTTCCCTCTTGGGTGCACAACCCGCTTTCAGGCCACAAGCTGTCCTTGTTCTCCTAAACTGCGCCCCTCTCGAAGCCTCTCACCCAGATGAGCACATAACACATCAACATTGGTCATTAGGCCTTCCTTGAGCATTTAAATTTCACCCTATGCCCTCAGCTGAGAGCATGACACACCATAAATGAACATCAAGCCTCCCTTGCGCCCTGACACTGCGCCCTGCGCCCTCTTTGTAACTCAGGCTTCCTCAATTGAGCGCATGGCACATCAACAAACATCATTGTGTCTCCTAGCCCCTTGAGACTGTGCCATGCACCCTCCATCAAGCCTCTTCTTCCCAGTGAAGCGCATAATGCACTCTTAGTGCTCAACACTTAGCCCTTGCCTCTTGACAATGCGCCTTGCGCTCGAAAGCTTTCCCTTACTCTCTCGAGTGCGTTGTTAACTCACAATTTTGAAATTTGCATGAAACATGATAAAATATGTGATTTGTAAGGTTGATGTTTGCTTTCCATGAGTGATCCTACTTGCAGGGGTTACAAGAACAACATAGCAAGAGGAAACGGGAAGATATGTCAAAGGAAGCAACACAAAAAAATGTTCAAAGACAAAAGAACACATGATTGTGATAAGAGAAATAACATCAAATTCTGGCGACCAAAGTGGTCCATAAAGACTCTATATGTCTCAAGCCTGTTTGGAGGGTATATGGCAACAAATATAATGAGAAAACTGCACCAAGATTTGAAGACATAGGTGGCAACATCGTCACCTCCCAAGAAATTCCATGTTACAAGTCACAATGGGTCCAAGTCATTAATGTTGTGGCTTGTCTTTTTGTCGCCACATCATCATGTGGGAATAATGATGTAATGCTATAATTATTTTAAACACAATATGTGGAAGTCCAAGAGTCATGTAAGAACAAAGAGCCACATGTAAAAGTCTAAAGGTCACATGTAGAATTTCAAAAGGCTCAAAGAAGTCCAAAAGTTATGTTGAAGTTCAAAATTCATTTGGAAGACCAAGGGTTATTTAAAAGTTCAAAAGTTCATTGGAAGTTGAAAATTCATATGGGAAGCTCAAGCATTATGAAGATATGAAGAGTCATGCCTCTAGTTATAAAAGAAGCATCATTACTCAAATAGAGGAATTTTCACCTTGGCTTCTCCTATAAGGTATTAGAGAGATAAAGATAGTTCGTTTAGAGAGTAAGTGGTGGCTCTAACACTCCACTATTTGGAGAAAATGGTGTTCATTGTACTCGTGTATTTTGGAACTTTTGCTTAATAATTGAAGCCTATTTGACCAACACATTTTCATGCATAGATCGTGGATGCTTCAAGACTATTCTTTGAATGTTTACGATTTATGTTGGCATCTATATGCATTAAAGAAACTGAACTATTTTGATAACTTTGGTGCTTATCTTATTGAAAGGGTGTTGTGATGGTTGTTGAGTTCCAAAACTACCTTTCCCTTAGCTACTTTTCTCATCCTTCCTTCTCTGTTTTTCCATGAAAAATGCATCCTTATCATAAAAAACCATTACACATTGCCTCAAAGAGTATATTTAAGTGATTTATAGGTTATACTTTTATGTTTGCTATTTTAATAAGTTTTTGTCTTTTAGCTATGGAACGCAGCCACATTTTGCAGCTAATCGGCTATTCCGTAGCTACTTCCACGCTTTTGCAGGTTCCATGTGTCAAGAGAGAAAAAGGACTACATGGGTAGCTTGGAAAACATCAAGGCATGGATAATATCCTATTCATTTAGCCTAGATCGACGAGGAAGACTCCCGTCAAAGGGAAGTCAAACATAGAAACCTATGGAAAACAAGACTCTGTTCTGTAAATGTTTCTTAGTGATGGGATCCGAAGCAGTTTCCTGAGGCCATGGACTTCATCTGCCACCTGCGCAAACATAATCCAACAACCATTACCATAATATTTGTGTTTCCAAGCAACCAAGGACAAGAATTCTGCATACTTGTCTGTCTATGTGTTTTGTTGTAGCTTAATTCTCTCTTTAAAACAATTGTATAATTTCTCTATAAATACTTGTGTGAAGAACGCAGAACAAGTTTAGTTTTTGTTTATGTATTAAGTTCATATTTCCCGTCTGTAGTTTGAAGAACTCATTCTCTCTTTTAATATAAAGACTCTATTTCATGGATACATGAAGCGTTGTTGGAGTGTTGATTAAGTGCTTATAATCCGAGACCTTTGCAGAAGGCCCCTACGTTGGTCAAGGTTACATTTTATTTCTGTCTTGTCTTCATAGTTAACTATAAATTCACTGTGTTTTTTCCATGATGTTTATAACCATTTTATGACTCTGTTCATAATGCAGCTTGTGTTCACAGAATAGCTCTTTTGTTTCATTATTTTCTAGTTTCTTATCAGTAGCTTGAAGTTGATGTCAGTAGCATAGAGTAATTTAGATTTGCTGATCATTAGTCTAGTTTCTTTCATTCGGTGTTCATTAGTCTTTAGATTTTGAATGCCATTTTGCTGTTAGTTTAATAACTCATGTTGTAAGTGAATGTTGCCGAAAGCCCTTTCAGTTGATGGTTCATCTTAAAACTAAGTGGTGAAATATTTCATTTATGAATGAGTCTTTTTCTGCATTTTTATGTTTATTTTTTTCTTAAAACAATGAAGTATGGAGTCCCTCAAAATGCTATCACAAGGAGGCAGTTCTCCCAAAATTGTATAGCAGGGTGATAAAACACTTCATTTAGCCGTTATAGTAGATTAGTTGCAATTTCACTTTCAGTCTTAGTCTTTCATTTAATTTTGTTACAATTTCATTTTCTATTTTAGAACAATGAAGTATTGAACCCCTCAAAATGCTATCACAAAGAGGTAGTTTTCCCAAAATTGTGTAGCAGAGTGACAAGACACTTCATTTAGTTTTTATGATAGATTAGTTGCAATTTCATTTTCAATCATAGTTTTTCATTTAGCTGCCATTCCATTTTCAGTTGTTCATTAAGTTTTGATTCTACAATAAATTAGACAATAGTTGTAATCTTATTTTCAGTATTTCATTTTTGGTTCATCATAGATAGCTGCAATCTCATTTCCAGTTTTAATATTAGCTCTCATTTCATTTATTTAGATTCTTAGCAGTAATAGATTTAAGGTTTTGTAGAACATTAGGAATTAAAAGATCAAACCTCCAAAACAATAGAAAACTCAAAAACACTAAAGTAGGAAGGGCCATCTAGCACATATAGTGCACTACACTTCATCAGTTTACGATACCTGGATTGATAATTTATGTAGAGCAATTTAGGACACTAAATTGACCAAACATTTTGGCGCTGTTGCTGGGGAAGTGTAACTAGGTAGCCTTATCTCTTACATTCATAAAAAAAAAAACAAAAACAACAAAACAAAACAATGACATGCATGGAGAACGAGACTCTAGGGGTAGATTTATAGCTAGGGGCAGAAGCTCGATTCCTACAACTCCACCTACTCCACCAAGAGTTAGAAAAGACACACCTCCATCCCAGACTCATACTCCCAGCCATAGGATTCTTGGAATTCAAGGGGCAGAAATTCAATCAAAAGATTCTCCTACATCATCCACCAAAATAGTCTTAGGAGAGAAGACCTTTTTCACCTCCACAGGGGAGCCTATTATAGTTGAAGAATTAGGAATACTTGGTGAGGAAGAAAAAGTAGAAACTCTCTCTCATTGTCCATTAATAGAAGAACCAGAGAAAGAGGGAATAACCTTGCAGGTTGAGCCCTATACTGACTCTGAAGAAACTATAATAGCAGAAGAAGAACAAGATGGAGAATTCACACTGTTTGGAGGAGGGGGTAGAGGGAGAGGTAGAGGAAACAATGGAGGAGGTAGAGGTAATAATGGAGGAGGCAGAGGAAATAGGGAAGTAGATAACTCATTTGGATTCCTATAATAGATGAGGAAACACATACCACAATGAAAAACATTTCACCTTCTGTCCTTCCAAACTTTTATGGGTTGAGAAGTGAGGATCTTGAAACATTTTTGTTTCAGTTTGAAGTCTTGTGCATAACCTATGACTATCTAAAAGACTCTAAAAAACTCAAATTGTTCCCTTCAACACTAAAAGGGGCTACTCTAAAATGGTTTATGGTGTTAGTCACTCAATCCATTAGAACTTGGAATGACATAAAACATACATTTTTGGATAGATATTTGGATTATTGTATGCCTACCAATCATAAAGATGAGGTGTTCAAAATGATGCAAAAGGAAGATGAAAACTTAGAGGTTTGCTTGAGAGATTCAACTATAATTTGAAAAGAGTTAATATGAACAATCTAGATGAATAAAATTTGAAAGATCTTTTGTTAAAGGCCATTAGAGATGAATGGAGAGATATCCTTAACATGATGGCAAAGGGAGATATCTCTCAACTTCCATTCACTGACATAGCATAACTATGTGTTCATCTCTCAAGAGGGAAATCTAAAACCGGAAAGGACCGAGAGATCCTTTTCTTGTTAGAGCAAACAAATCTGCAACGAGATCTGTAAGTAGGGAAAAAATTGGCAATATGCTTGATGAGTTTAAAACTGACATTTTAGAGAGCCTTAGTGAGCAACTAGGCACCCTTAAAATTCAAAACAAGTAGAAAACAGAGGCTAATGCTTTAGCCATCTTTTATCCAAAATGCATAAAGAAACATGCTCTAAGGGAATGCCCTTTAGATGCAAAAATTGTAGAAACTTGTATGATTTGTTCAGAAAGTCATGAGACCAAGGGTTGTCCTTTAATCCCAGGTCTTAAGGCTGTCTTGCAAGAGAAAATAGTCCCAAATACTATAGAATCCCTTTGTTTTGTTGAAAGAAGACCTTGGCAGGGGCCACAAAATCAAAGATTCAACAATCCAATGTATCTTCAACCCCGACCAAACTAGAATTCTTGGCAACAACCTTGACCTCAACCTCAATTTCAGTATCAATCTCAACCATGGGCAGAAGGGGTACAAAATCCTTATGGGAGATTTGCCAAATATTACCAATATCCTCCATCTTATCAAAATCAACTACAAAATCAACAAAAACTTCTAAATCAAAACCCTCAACTTTCATTGCCATTTCTACCACAACCTCCACAACAAGGTCAAAATCCTCAACTCTTACTTCCATTTCAACAAAAACCAAATCAGCTACCTGCCCAACCATTACCAAACCCCAATAATAAGAACCCTCAGAATGCTTACATGGTACTAGAAGAACAACAATTTCCAACTTACATGATTACTCCTCTAGATCTTAATGGTGTTCAACTTAGATATGGTAAGATATTAGAAAAGGAAAAACCTTCTATAGTTATTCAAGAACAAGACACTTCTGAGGAGGATTCTCTGAAAGTCAATAAAAGTTTTGAGGGAATATCCCTCCAAAACCAAAACATAGAAATAGAAAAACAAAAAGAATCACTAAACACAACTCCTATAATTGAGCAACCAACATCTACTTTTACAACTCCTTTTTCTGAGAGATTACAAATTGATAGAGGAGTAGAAAAACAGATCTTGTTGCCCAATTATGGTTTTCTAGATGAATTGAAGAATGTTTGCATCAAAATTCCTTTGCTGCAAGCCATTAGAGAAATTCCTATTCTAGCCAAGACAATAAAGGAGTTGAGTATCAAAAGACCAGGAAGAAAACTGAGAACAACAAAAAGAGTTCACCTGGTAGGAAAGATAACAAACATCATGATGGGAAAGATTACCATGTAGAAATATGTGGATCCAGGAAGTCCAATTGTTAAAACACGTATAAATGGGATTGAAATTCCAAATACATTGATTGACTTAGGGGAAACAATAAACATTATGAGTAGACAAACTATGGAGCAGCTTAAACTTCCTATCCTTATTTACATAGATCAATAATTAAACCAGATGGTCTAGAAGATATTTCAGTCTCCTTAGATTCTTGGGAATATCCTATTGATTTCATGATTTTAACTCCCAAGAATAATTTAGGAGGACACCCACTCATATTAGGAAGACCTTGGCTGGCCACAACTGATGCTTTTATTAGTTGTAGATCTGGTGACATGTATATTTCTGATGGTAATTCAACAAAGAAAGTTACTATGTATCCTCCAGCAAAAGCAATAATGGAAATAGATGACAAGGAATGGATTAGTGATGAAGATGATATTCAACCTCTCTTTACTATATCCGAAATTAGTGAAGATAGTCAAATTTTGAACACATTGGAAAATTTTGAAACATCTTCAGAATATGATCGTGCACAATTTCAGGAAATATCTAATATTGAATACTTGTCATCTAGGCAGATGTATCTCTATTCTATGGAAGAGTTTGGTAGCTCTACAATTGAAATTTTTCCAGGTAGGACATTGAATATAAACAAAAACTTGGAGAAACTACAACAAGAAGAGCTAACCAAAATATTTCAAAAGCATTCTGCTGCATTTGCATGGGAGTATATTGACATGAAAGGGATTGATCCTAAGACTTGTATCCATCATATCTATATTGAGGAAAATAGTAGACCAATCAAACAACCTCAAAGAATAATGAATCCAAATCTTAGGGAAATTGTGAAAGAAGAGCTCCAAAAATTACTCAATGTAAACTTCATTTACCCAATTTCAGATAGCCAATGGGTTTCTCCTTTGGTAATTGTTCCTAAAAAGAATGGTAAATGGAGGGTGTGCATTGATTACCAAGAATTGAATAAAGCAACCTTGAAAGATCACTTTCCTTTGCCCTTTATAGATCAGGTGTTAGATACATTAGTAGGTAAAAAGTATTTCTCATTCTAGGATGGTTTTAGTGGTTATAATCAAATTCAAGTAGCACCTAAGGATCATGATAAAACCACATTTACTTGTCCATGGGGAAATTTTGCCTACCGATTGCTTCCTTTTAAGTTATATAATACACCTGCAACATTCCAAAGAGTAGTACTAGGAATTTTTTCTGATCTAATACATGATTGTGTAGAGGTATATATGGATGATTTTACAATTTAGGGTAACACATTTGAAGAAGCTTTGGAGAATTTGGAAAAAGTCCTTAAAAGATGTAAAGAAACAAACCTTTCACTAAGCCATGAAAAATGCTTTATGACGTTTGCAGAAGGTATTGTTTTAATACATCACATTTCGGGAGAAGGGATTAAAGTTGGCAAATCTAAAGTTGAAGTTATCTCTAAGTTGTCAACTCCAAATTTCCAAAAGGATGTTAGAAGTTTTCTAGGATTTATAGGATATTATAGAAGATTTATAGAAAACTTCACTAAAATAGCATCTCCACTCTTCAAATTGCTTACAAAAGATTGTGAATTCAAGTGGAATCCTGATTGCCAACTAGCATTTGAAACCTTGAAAGAAAAAATATCTGAAGCACCTATCTTAAGAGGACCAAATTGGAAACTTCCTTTCCTTATTTCAACAGATGCTTCAGATACAGCTCTAGGAGCTGTATTGGGACAAAAAGATTTGATTCCTTATGCCATTTACTATACAAGTAAAAATTTGACTCCCACCGAGTTGAATTATACTGTAATTGAAAAAGAGTTCCTAGCTGCTTTTCACACAATTAACAAGTTTAGACACTATATAACAGGCTATGAAACCTTTGTTCATACATATCACTCTACAATTAAATATTTGATGGATAAACCTATTACTAATGGCAGAGTTACAAGATGGCTTTTACTTTTGCAAGACTTCGACGTTACTGTGCTAGATAGCCTTGGAAAATAAAACACAATTGCTGATTTCTTGTCCAGCATTCAAAATATCAAAGAAGACTCTCCGGTTGAAGATAAGTTTCCTGATGAATATCTCTTTGTTGTAACTACTTAAACTCCTTGGTTTGTAGATGTTGCTAATTACTTGGTTACTGGGAAGTTACCTTCATGTTTATTTCCTAAAGAAATATTATTCAAGATAGTGCAAAATATTCATGGATCACTAACGAATTGTATAAAACAGGGCTAGATCTTATGATCAGAAAGTTTGTCAAGGAAGATGAGATGCTTGATATTCTCAAATCATGTCATGATGAGCCGTGTGGTGGACACTTTACTGATAAGAGGACATCCTATAAAATTCTTTCTTTAGGATATTATTGGCCATCCATCTTCAAAGATGCTAAAGAATATGTCAAAAGGTGCGACAACTGCCAAAGGGTAGGGAAACTTGCTCCCTTAAATGAAATGCCATTACAACCTTAGGTACTTATCGAACCCTTTGAAAAATGGGTTTTAGACTTTATTGGACCTATTAATCCTCCAACCAAGCAGAAAAAGTATATATTGGTATGCACTGATTATGTCACCAAATGGGTAGAAGCCAAAGCATTACTTTTTGCTAACGAAAATTCTGTAGTTAGTTTTCTTTTTGAGGATATTTTTACTCGCTTTGGCATTCCAAGACAAACTGTGACAGATCGGGACTTCAATTCACATCCAACATGGTGGAGAAGCTTATGGAGGAATACAAAATCAAGCATGGGAAATCCACTCCCTATCATCCATAAGCAAATGGTTAAGTAGAGTCTACAAATAAAGTGATTGAAAAAATCCTCACCAAAACTGTGCATCTACATAGAAGAAATTGGGCATAAAGGCTTCCTGAAACCTTATGAGTCTATAGAACTCATGGAGGAACACAACTGGACCTACACCCTATGAACTTGTTTATGGGAAGCAAGTCCTGTTCCTTATAGAGTTCCAAGTCATAACTTTAAAGATGGTAGTCCAGTTGGGGATGGATTTATTAGAAGTTCAAAAGCATAGACTAGAGCAATTGAATGAACTTGATGAAATCAGACAAGAAGCTGTTCAAAGGACTGGTTTAGTTCGACAACAGAGGGCTAAGTGGCATGAAAAGTACATCAAAGACAAGAAGTTTCAAGAGGGAGATTGAGCACTGTTATTTGATTCAAAGTTTAAATATTGTCAAGGGAATTTTCAAACTCATTGGCTTGGGCCATATGAGATTGAAAAAGTTTTCAGTAATGGAGTAGTAAGGATCAGAACAATAGATGAAAGTCAAACTCCTCTCCTTGTGAATGGTCATAGATTGAAAATCTATCAAAAACCAATTTTAAAGGAGGAGTTCATCAAGATATTTCAGAAAAATTATGAAATGAAGTTGGTGAAGAAGAATCCTTCTTCTCCACCAACTTAGTCTTTATTTCTCCTATCTAAAAAAAAAAAATTGTATAAGGTTGAAAATCAATCACTGATTGGCATGCTTATACAGAAAATACAGGGTGAAAATCAGAAGCTTCTGACACCCTACATTTTCCATTTCCTTTTCTGAAAAAAATGGTGCCTCACTTTGCATTCTAAAAAATTTATTGTTTTATCTCATTTTCACTCTGTTTTACTTTTGCAAAGTTTCACTTCACTCCACTACCATATTCCACCAATAAATTTTTCCTCTCCAGCATTTCTCCCAACTCCATTTTTCATTTATCATCTTGTCATATTTTCACTCACACAACCATCTCCATTTCATTCATTCATAAAGCCATATTTATTCTCTGTTTTACATTCTATAGTTGTTTCCATGTTCTACAGCTATTCCCGTTCCGTAGCTAATCCTGTTCTGCAACAAATCCGATTCTGCAGTAACAGTTTGATCATCAGTCCAAGCATAAAAAGGTCAGTTCATAATAAAAATTCATATGCAGGTAATTGAGGAGAGAACAACTTTTGAAGACCAATCACATCTAAGCACCTATGGAAGCAAACAACAAGAGATTAAAAATCAGAAGGTATGGTTCTAAAAGGTAAAAACAAAAAACTTATTTCAAAAAGCAATAAAAAACATAAGTTTGTATAACTCGTATAATCACATGACTCCTTGATTTATCATTATGAGATTTGACGGCCACGATGATAATGCCACACCTTCCATCTTTAATACCTAATTGTCTAATGATGCAATCTCTGTTTTAAACTCAAATGACTCGTATTTAACCGGACTTCTCCAACACACCTGTTAAACGGTTAGATTCATGACGTAACCTCTATACGACTCCTCAAAACCCTGATTGTTCATTGATTACACCAATTTTTCTTCTCTTATACTTCCGCAGCCTTTTTGTGCATACAATCACTCTGTTTTCATATCTTTTGTGCATACCAACACTCTGTTACCTTGTGCACACAGTCACTCTGTTTTCATATTCTTTGTGTATAACAACCACTCTGTTTTTCACACAGTGTACATGTACAACCACTCCATTTCATATACCTTGAGCACACTCTGTTTCCACACATTTTTTGCATACAGCTACTCTGTTTTCGTATACCCTGTATGTACAGTGGTTTTATCCCATACTCATAGTCGTTTTACTTCCATATATTCCTTCATTCCGTCTCCATATCCATAGTTATTTTTGTTTCTATATACCAAGTTGTTCCACTGTCATATACACAACCTTCTTTACACAATCACTCCATTTTTCAAAAAGTGAAGGGAATTTTGAAGAATAGCAGAGAACAGAGGTGATGGGGCTCATCGTAAGAACTGAACCCATAGGGGTGAAGTACATGGAAGGCTATCCTCAGCTGAGAGGAATGTTGCAAAAGGCTGGTTGGTTGAGTTTCATTGAAAAATTCAATGGTCACCATAAAGAAATCACCAAACCATTTGCCAGATCGTTTGATGGGATAGATGTGGAGATAGGTGACATAAAATTTGTAGTGACCGAGTCTTTTGTTGCTAAAGCAACCGAGCTACCAAGGCTAGGAGAGAGGTGGTTCAAGAATAAAGAATTTCATGATGAAACCTGGAAGGTCATTCTAAAAAATCCAGGTATGGACACTTCAGCTTTTAGGAAAGGAATTCCAATCTCTGCACTTAAGGGAAAATGGAGTAGCATGCTATTAACTTTGCAAAAGTTTATCACATGCCAAGGAAGGTTTGGTGGTTCCATGTATGTATATCACATAAGACTGTTAATGAATTTTCTTGAAGATGGAACCCTCAATCTTACATTTTTCCTGTTGAATTGTTTGAGAAAAATGACCACTAATGTTCAGAAGAAAATTGATGCAATAGAAACCACTCTTTCTCATCATGGACTAGTAAAAATTTTAGTTGAACATCACTTAAAGAGCGTAGGGGACACATGCGGAAATTTTTTGGTTAGAAACTTCTTCCAAGAGGCTCCAGAATTGCCTGAGGGAAGTCCTGTAAGAAGAAGTAGGAGAAGGAAGACCAGTCTCACCATTCAAAACACTCCTGAAACTTCATCACAAAAAAACAATGAGGAAGAGCATCTCTGAAATATTAACATAGATTAGAAAGCAGACAAAGCAAAGAAGAAAAAGGAAAGAAAAGGTTGAGGAAATCCACAAGAATATTCTTGAACCTTCATCATCTAAGGAGGATGAACAATTTCTTTCAGAGAGATGAATCAAAATCAGATATCAACTCAATAGAGAGAAGGAGAAGGGAAAAAGGAAACAGGTTATAGAGGAAGAAATCATAGGCTCCCAAAATTTGAGGAGAAGTTCTAGACTCAAGGGCAAAGTGAAGAAAGAAAAATCAAAAGAGACCCACTTCATAGATTTTGGGGAAGAAACTCCAACTCAGTCCCATGACAATATTCCATATGAGCAAATCCCACAAAACTCTCCTCAACAAAACTTTGAAAGCAGTCCAAGAAGAGTCTCTCCAGGCATTGATCCGGGCCAACAACAGATTTATGATTACATAGAGTCATTGGAGAAAAAGAGTACATCAGTGGACCCAGGGACTTCATCTAATCTTGAACAGCCTGCCATATCACAAGAAACTGTGACTAGCTCACTTAAACAGGAAATCTATGAGCTAGAAGTTCTAAATAGGCATATCCAAAGAGAAAATGAAGCCTTAAAAGAACAAAACAAGTTGGATAAGATTATCCATGATAACGTTATGCTTCACTTGGGTTTATGGCATAAGAAGAACATAAAACTAAAAAGGAAGAATAAGAAGCTAAACAGGGCACGTATCAACCTCAAGTACAGATTTCTCATGAGGAGGCCTAGGATGGTAGTTGGTGCAAAGAAAAGCAAGAAGAGGTTGGATGTTTTGGCTGAAGTCTCAAAACAAATGCAGTAAGAGGAGGGAGTTTACAATTTTGATTGCAAGGGGACATGCAATAGTCTAGCAGTAGAGAATGTTGAGTTCCAAAACTTCCTTTCACTTAGCTACTTTTCTCATCCTTCCTTCTTTGTTTTTCCATGAAAAATGCATCCCTATCATAAAAAACCATTACACATTGCCTCAAGGAGTATATTTCAGTGATTTACAAGTTATACTTTTATGTTTTCTATTTGAATAAGTTTTTGTATTTTAGCTATAGAACGCAGTCACATTCTGTAGCTAATTGGCTGTTCCACGACTACTTCCATGCTTTTGCAGGTTCCACGTGTCAGGAGAGGAAAATGACTACATGGGTAGCTTGGAAAACATCAGGGCATGGATCGTATCCTATTCATTTGGCTTATATCGACAAGGAAGACTCCGGTCAAAGGGAAGTCAAACATAGAAACCTATGGCAAACAAGACTTTGTTCTGTACATGTTTCTCAGTGATGGGATCCGAAGCAGTTTCCTGAGGCCACAGACTTCATCTGCCACCTGCGCAAATAGAATCCAACAGCAATTACCATAAGATTTATGTTTCTAGGCAACCAAGGACAAGAATTCCGCTTGCCTATCTACATGTTTTGCTGTAGCTTAATTCTCTCTTTAAAACAGTTGTATAATTTCTCTATAAATACCCGTGTGAAGAACGCATAACAAGTTCAATTTTTGCTTATGTATTAAGTTTAAATTTCTCCTCTATAGTTTGAAGAACTCATTCTCTGTTTTAATATAAAGACTCTGTTTCATGGATACCTAAAGCGTTGTTGGAGTGTTGATTAAGTGCTTATAATCCGAGATCTTTGCAGAGGGCCCCTGCGTTGGTCAAGGTTACATTTTATTTCTGTCTTGTCTTTCATAGTTAACTGTAAATTTATTTTGTTTTTTCCATGATGTTTATAACCATTTTCTGACTCTGTTCAAAATGTAGCTTGTGTTCACAAAATATCTCTTTTGTTTCATTACTTTGTAGTTTCTTATTTGTAGCTTGAAGTTGATGTCAGTAGCATAGAGTAATTTAGATTTGCTGATCATTAGTCTAGTTTATTTCATTTGTTGTTCATTAGTCTTTAGATTTTGAATGCCATTTTGCTGTTAGTTTAATAACTCATGTTGTAAGTGAATGTTTCCGAAAGCCCTTTCAGTTGATGGTTCATCTTAAAACTAATTGGTGAAATATTTCATTTATGAATAAGTCTTTTTTTGCATTTTTATATTTACATTTTTCTTAGAACAATGAAGTATGGAGTCCCTCAAAATGCTATCACAAGGAAGTAGTTCTCTCCAAAATTGTATAGCAGAGTGATAAAACACTTCATTTAGCTATTATAGTAGATTAGTTGCAATTTCACTTTCAGTCTTAGTCTTTCATTTAATTTTGTTGCAATTTCATTTTCAGTTTTAGAACAATAAAGTATTGAACCCCTCAAAATTCTATCACAAGGAGGTAGTTCTCCCAAAATTGTGTAACAGAGTGACAAGACACTTCATTTAGTTTTTATGACAGATTAGTTACAATTTCATTTTCAATCATAGTTTTTCATTTAGCTGCCATTCGATTTTCAGTTGTTCATTAAGTTTTGGTTCTACAATAAATTAGACAATAGTTGTAATCTTGTTTTTCAGTATTTCATTTTTGGTTCATCATAGATAGCTGCAATCTCATTTCCAGTTTTAATATTAGCTCTCATTTCATTTATTTAGATTCTTAGCAGCAGTGGATTTAAGGTTTTGCAGAACATTAGTAGTTAAAAGATCAAACCCCCATAACAATAGAAAACTCAAAAACACTGAAGTAGGAAGGGCCATCTAGCACATATAGTGCACTACACTTCATCAGTTTACGATACCGGGATGGATAATTTATGTAGAGAAATTTAGGACAGTAAATTGACTAAACAATGGTTATAATGATTGTTGCATATATGTGAACTATTTCACTTGATGATTAACGACTCTTCTGGAGACTCACTTTGTTCCTTTGCAGTGAAAGAACCTTGATACATTTGCAATTGAAAATTACAAGAGGCACACTTTCTTGCTCATTCAAAAATACATGCATGCTACTCTCTTATGCTAACTTCTCAAGCCAAGGCAAATATTTAAGTAAATGGCAACCGAGACATAATTTGGTTGAGACTCTTATACCAAACGGTGTGAGGTCTAATTGAGACTTCATATCGGGGATATCCCTTGTAGTTTGGTGGGATCCAACACCATCAATAGGTTCCCAAATTTATCCTACCTTGTTTTTATGTTAATTATGAAGCATGCTCTATATTGGGTGTCCATTGGTGCTAACACTCCATTTGACCACTTGGAGGCTGAAGCATGCTTATTGTTATTAAAGCATGAAGAATCTTGAGCTTTACTCAAGTATAACACCCAACCACCCAAGCATTGTTCCCATTTGATCACAAAATTAGTTGTTGTTGAGCATTATGATGAAGGTGTTTCCACATCCCATGCTTACTCAAGACCAAGGCATCACACCCTGACATCCACTAGACCATCCTGACAATTGAAATTAAGGTCTTGTTGTGCTTTGCAACAACCCCCCCATTTATTTTACATAAATGACTTAGGAGATTATTGTATAAATAAATGGGGATTCTTTAAATTTAAAAGAACATAGGAATATAGTTTAGTTTAGGGTTTTTGTTAAGAAAAAATTTTATCTTTTAATAAACAAATCCTCATTAAAGTTTGAATGAATTGAATAAGGCTTACCTTAAAGAAAACCCGACAATATCACAAGTCACAAAGTTTCAAAGAAACAAAGTTTTATTTACCCTTTCGAAACTTGCGATTGCGATAAAAGATAGCCCCCGGGAACCATAACCTATCTATTCCTTAAAAAGCTTAAGTATTGATGAAATTCCTTCATGACGGAAATTCCCCACATCACAACCTTATAACAAAAGCGATATATCATAAGACCGAGGAGCATCCTTATTGCAAAATGCGATAAGCTACCAGACCCGACAAGACAATAAAATATGCTCTCTAAAAACATCACGTTTGGATAAATAACAAGAGTATCAATATGCTCTTGGCTTGTATCATTCCCAATTCCCCCGATTTTGATAAAGATATTTCTGAAAGAGCGTGCCTTGGAAAATCATAAAGCTAAAAACAAAACGCGCTTAATAATAAACCCATGGGCCCACTACAATGCCACATCACTTCTCGCAATTTTGCAATCGTTCAAAGCTTTCAGCCATATCCATTCTTTGCTACTCTTGAAACCTCTGATTGTGATATTGGGACTATCGTAGTCGCACATCTCTCATACTTAATAAATTGATACAATGATATCGCTATCACATATTGGCAAAGTGCTTGAAAATAAGTTTTATTTACTGTTTGAAAAGGTTTTTATGATGTGATATATTAATGGATAATAAATAACGACGCGAAGTCATGATTTTAGTTATTAAAGGATTCTAACGGTATTTATGATTTCAAAGCCCAAGGAGATCTGATGGCCTGTTTAGATTGATTCGCATTTAAGCTTCCCTTCTCGTCATTTCAAGGTCTTGTGTGTTTGTATGCTTCCACGTTTAACTCCTATTTCTCTTCATTCCTCTGTATACTCAATTTGCAGGTTTCGCCTGAGAAAGAATTGTGTAACAGGATGACTTAGTCGAAGAAAGGAATGAAACCCACGGAAGCCACACAATCTTCTACAATTGATGTAACAGAAATGCCCACACTATTCTCAGACACGACATGTAATATCGACAATGGTACTTCGTCATGGGAAACCATGTACCAGTTGTTGGAGAGTGAGGGTCCTAGGATAATTCAATGAGAAGAAACAATAGACGCTACTACCTCTTTTGAAGCCTCCTGCTTTGAAGCTGCAAGTTCTTTCCTTTAGAGAGTTTCTACTAGACCCAATATTTCACCTTACACCGATATGGTAAATTGGATAATAGACAATATTAGCATTTCCAGTCGGACATTCCAAACTTCAAGGCAAATGGTTATTAGGTCCTTCACAACAGAAGACTTGAAGAGAATGTATCATATACCAGACCCACATAAGGTATATCATAAATCCTTCCTCGATAATTTCGCAACCAAAAATGAGGTGTCGTCAGACCTAATTAAGCAATGGAGGTCCAATTCAAACAAGCACAAACATGGGAAATCGGGTATGTATTCTATATCATCTCTCACTACTTCTTACTCTTATATCACAACTATGATGTGTAGATTATTTCATATGCTGATACAACCAATTTCTCTATTGAGTGGGTTCCCCTAATTGATGCAACAGTAAATTACTTTATAATGGATTGGGGCACTATCTTGTCTAACAACCTGGCCTTACAAATTCAGGAATATAGACAACACCGATATGTCACCTCTAGAACAGTGCCACCATTTTTTATGAGTGCCTGCATTATGGATGCACTCTGTTTCACTACTAGTTTTCCAACCATGGGGTGGAAATGGACTATTCAAGATCCTACCCCCATTCATATATATCACAAAATCTCGTGGAAATCCAATTTCCACACCCATTTCTACAAAATCTTCCAAGGAGTTATGCTACCCATCCACCAAGTTGTTTTTGACAAAAGGGCCCCAAGATTATCTGATGAGGTCAAGATTGATTTTATACTAATAGGTAGGTGGTTTGGGGAAGAACTAATCACTTAAGTTTGAGTCTTTGGAAGCATATCACCTTCCCATGTGTCTCCCATGGTATGTACTAGATAAACTACTTGCTAGATAAATTTCTTACCAAATTGTAGGGGATGGGATAACCAAGACCCTAAAAGAATCTAAAAAGTATCTTTGGCCTTCCTTTCCCCTCTAATGCAATGTTTATGCATTACATGATTTCAAGCATGATGTGCTTGAAATCGATCATATTACATGTTTAAAGCTTCCACCATTCCTGGTAGATAGTTTGACCCCAATAAGGTTGCACAAAACTTCACTGCTCAAGTGAAAATTAGACAGTTCAGCCATGAGGATGATGATTTTGATGATTTGTTTGAGTCAACTGAGCTATTTTCACAAGTGCAACATTTGACTACCACAAAAGTTAGCCCAATTCCACCAGTATAGGAGGAAAAGGTTATAAAAAGTCCCTTTGGATCTGTTAAAGATCCCTCAACAAGTTGTTTAAGAGGAACAGATCTCAAGCCAAAACTCAGAGAAGGGTTTTGAGCACAATTCAGAGAAGAAATCAAAATAAGGTTCTGAACAAACTTCAAAGAAGAAATCAACACAAATTTTAGAGCATGTCTCAGAGCATAACTCAGAGCACAATTCACAGAAGAGCCTAGAGAAGAGTCTAGAAATGTACACTGAGAAGGAATTCGAAAAGGTCTCAAAGGAGAAATAAGTGGAAGATGTTTCCACTAAAGTGCATATATATGAATCCCCTCTAAAAAATCAATTGGATGAGGCATGGGAACAATTTGACCAATATCTAAGAGGACAACAAGGGGAACAATATGTTGAAATGGAAACAACATTCAACACACCCCAAAACATTGGACAGAGCTTGCTCACTGGAAAGGCTTCTGAAAAATTTGTCACCACATAAGAAGTTGAGATCATCCTGGCCTTCCCTTCAACAAAAATCATTCTCTGGGTGGAGGAAATCCCTCCTCCTGATGCCTTTTACAGTCCCAAGCATCGGGCTGTAGTAAAAAGACAGAGGGAAATGAGGAGAACAAAACAATCATCAACAATCATTCTTGATAATGAACCTATGGATGTAGTATGGGAGGATTCCCCCATGGATCCTTCAGACAATTTGACAAAACTATCATAGTTTGCAGGTGCTCATGCATATGCTATTATTGACAAAGTAGTGGAAGTCAAACAATTGGTAAGAGAGAAGGAACAAATAATACAACAACTAGAGCAACAGTTGGCAGAAGAGAGACAAAGTGTCGACCATCAAATGAAGGCACAAATGGCCCAATTACAACAAAGTTTTGACCAATTGAAGCTCCAGTATTAAGCATAAACAAGCGCCAAAGATATTCAAATACAACAACTGCAGTTTTCTATGGATTAGTTGAAAGATAATTCTAAGGTTGAGGATTTTACAAAAGAAGCATTAGAGCTCAATTCTTTATTATCAACGCAACACATGACATTTTGTCAAAAGCTATCAGTCATCAATCCAATGTGCAAGCAAAGTGATTCATTGATGAATCAAGCATCCGATCTGAGGATCATTTTTAATGAGATTGATGATAAGGTTTTAGGATACATAACATGGTAGGATACTCCAGAGGGCAGAGCAAAAAATCTTCCTAGGATAGATGAATCTCATAAAGATATCCTCTTTACCGATGGGGATATTTAGCTAAAGTAGGTAAAAAGAGCAGTTTCAAGAGAAACTGATGCTGCAAATAATATCATTGAAACCATCAATGATAATTTGCACAATGCGAATTTGATACAAGAATTCCCACCTGGGAGTCTCCCTGATATCAGAGCCCTAGAAACACACTGGCAAGAAACTTTCAGAGTGAGAGAAGTGGCAATTAAATATCTAACAAAACTTGACTGGGAAGTATATTGGAGATATCTAGTTGGCCACATAGTTAGTGGTTAATGCTATGTTTCCTTGCTAACTTAGCTACCCACATGCTTCCTACTCTTTCAGGTGTAGTGTATACAGGACAACTGTGCATGAGGATGGGTTAGCCTTCTGAAGTCAAGCTACTGATGGATATCTATGAGCTTAGATAATGAATGAAAGAGTAGACACCATTACATGCCAGAGCTCGTCATTGCAACAATTTCTATTTCTGTATTTTTGTCACTTATTTTAAGGAGAGTTGTTTAAACCTCCTCAGAACTTTCATGCAATATCTATTTTAGTACTTTATTTTTATTATATAAACCCTTTCATGTCTTTGAAGAAAGGGTCCCCAATTTTATAAAGAAACACTTTAAAAGCTTGCACTTCTATACTTTTAAAGTTTATCCTAGTAGAATGACTGGATCAGAGTCCCAAAGTTTTGTGAAGAAGGCTTTTGGAAGCTTGCACTTTTGTACCTTTGGAAACCATCTTAATGAAAAAGAATGGACTGGAGCTATTTACTTCATGAACATAGTTATATGCATCGGGTACTTCTATCATTGTGTATTTATTTGTTTATGAATCGATAACCATTTCTCTTTATATTGTTTGTTATATGTATCTCTTTAAAACACGATTATGTATCTATTCACTTTTGAAAATGTTAGAACTGTTATCTTTTAATACATTGATGAGCAAATGTTTGAATGATATTTGATGCGATATATGTTTATCAATTATTTTGATTAACTATTTAATCACAATAATTATTTCAAAGGCTTTTCATTTCTACTAGTGTTTGATTAATCTTCATTATCATACACTAAAGATAATCATTGTAGATCACATAAGTATAAATGAAATCATGGGTAATATATAAATAGGTTAAATATACATGTATTTCAGTTGAAAACCACCCCATCTATCACTTAGTTTTTAGTAATCAACACCCTATCCATCCTATCACATTTTTATTGGGAAACCGGTTCTAATATATCCAGTCAGAGCCACTAATCCAAACGGATAAGGGACAATATTCAAGTCCTTGACTAGGTGGTTTTCCCCCATGTTGTTGCAACGATTTTCGAGGCTTCAAAAGGTCCCCACCTCATAATTATGCAAAGGTGTTATGCCCGATGAATTGACAAACAGTCAAGTTGTACTTCAAATTGCCCCAATAAAAAGAAGAAGATAATCAAAGACCCATTGTTGACATTTTCATATCAATGATACATAATAACAAACCATGCTTGATAGAAAGGTGATAGATTTTTCAAAGAAGAGCTTTGAAATGTGGCATATTCCAAGGATACCACAACATCTTATATGATATTTTAGACTCAACTTTGTTCCTTGGTTCCTTTATTCCATTCATCCAATATTCACCTATATTTGTGCTTGTGTTATCACTTAGAAAAACCCTGGTTGTGAAGGGAAAGGACTAAGGTAATCTCTAACCACTTTATACTTGGAAGCTAGCCCTTTTGAGTCATAGAGGGATCTCTCTTTAGATCTCTACCACTCACTGTCACCTTAGTAGTAGGCTTGTAAGCTTATTGGCTAGATTTAGTTTGTAGGATAAAATTGGTTGGGAAAGAAGAGAATAAGGACCATTGGGCATGGAGTCTAGTAGAAAAAACTGCTAACCACCTGATACATAAACAATTGTTAACAGAGGTCAGGTAGGACACAACTTCTTGGACATATAACCATCATGATGTGGAGATAGAATACAAAAAATAAATATCACAATAAAAAATAAGAATTTTGTTATAAATATTTAAACATAAAACATAGAAAGTATTCGAATAACTTGAATTAGAGCATACATGAAGAATTATAGTTCATAACGCTTTATCCAAACATTGAAGACTTAGTGATTCAAATATGTAATATGAGGAGAAATTAAAAAACACAAGGAAACACATACATGAGGTTATATACACATGAATCTCTACAAAACTATATACATAACACTGTATATAGAAATATACTAATATCAAAGTTGAACACACAATCTTCTTCTTAAATGTACATTAAAAAAGTGATTCTCTTTATAGACTACTTACAAACTGTTCAAGATAAAAAAATAATGGATCTCAAACCTCTTCATCTATCTATAGATTACTAAATCGAAAAATCAAGGAGATAAGATTTGATCCCAAGTCGGATTGGTTAGGTGGCTCTCTCATTGATTGGGCATTTTTTTCTAAAAAAAAAATAAAAAAAATCAGGGGAATGCTTGAAAAGTAGGTTTCAAAGGTCCATTCAAAACTCTCAAACCATGATAGCTGTGTAAAATATGAAAAAATATTTTTGTTAATTTGTTTGTTCCCTCTAGAAGCCTCTTTGGGTTTCTAAAAATTCATCCCCAATTATTGAGAAACTGATTTTTAAAACAATGGCTAAAAGAGGAAAAAAATGAATTGCAAAATCCTGAAAAAATAGGCTTCAAAGATCCCTTTGAATCCCTGAAACCATTACTTCTGTGTAAAAACTAAAAGAGAATTTTTTAAATGATTCTGTTACCAACAAAAACCTCTTTTGATTTTTAAAATTTCGTTTCCATCTGTTCAAAATATGTGCCCAAAGTTACTGCGTTTTACAGGAAAAAATACAGTAAAAGAAAGTTTTGTCGTCGGCAGATTAATTGTCAGCGCTTGCTTGATCAAGTGCCTGCTCCTTCACTGACGTGTGCCCCATCAATGCCTTTTAATATTGACCATCCAAACTTAAAATTTCCTTTTAATTCGCCAATTTTATAGATTTGCACAACTACTTTGGTTGTTAGCACATTTTTATTTTACAAATCCACAAATAGCGATGATATTTTATTTGTCACTGCTTTCATACTATTTTTTATAAACTGACGATGACATTGAAATTGTCAGCGCCTTAAAACTATTAACTATGATTTTGATAACAACTGGCTCCACGAGGATGTTGTCGATCATAGATGGCAGCACAAACCCCTATAAACTAGAGGCTTGATCCATTGGGAAATTTCCAACTTCTTACTTGAATCCAACAACCTTACTTGCAACTGATTAATTTTGTAATTGAAAACCACACACTGCTTTCTATACACTAAAAACTAAAATTGAAAAACACACTGCTGAAAACCAAACTGAAATTCATGCTTGCCCCAACAAGCTTATTACATTCCATTTCCTACTCTAACTTGAGTTAAAATCTTACTCAAGATCTTGCTAAAACAGGTGATACAAAAATGCCAATGCAACCAATCAAGCAGTTGGATTCTTGACTGAAGCATACATTCGACTTCGTCAAGCATAAACAAAAAATTGAAACATGACAACTTATCATAATAGCTTAAACTAATCCCTGTGTTCATGATTAAAAAAACCCCACCTTCACTGAAAATTCCAACATATTTGCCAATGGATCTTCGAAATCATAAAAGATCTGTTCTTGTTGATCAGTAAAAGGAAAAGGACAACTCTCCTCTAAAACTGCTTCTTGTTCTATAATTTCAAACTGATCAGTTTCAAATGGAAATAAAATCAATTTCTCATCTTTCTTACTATCCTTATCAGTGAAAACATTCTCACCTCCTTGAATATTTTCAAATAGAAAGGTGGTAGTTTGTATCTCTGAAGTTTCGTTATGATTTTCAAAAGGATCAATAACAACTGTCTCTTCATCATTACATTTCTCAAATCTTAAATCATGGTTATGACATACAAGCAATAACTCTTCATTTGAAATCAACTTACCTTTCTCTTGGATAAATGGCTCATGAACAACTTGAAAATTTTTAATGCATATAGTCTCAAAATTCTGATTTTCACCAGTTCCTTCATGAGAAAAAAGACTAAAAAAAACACTGATTTGAAGAACAAACTAATTGGGTATCCTCATATATTTCCTGATCATCTGAAAACTGAAAACACTGTTAAATGTCTTCATAAAACTCAGGAGAATGAACATGATTGTTAACATTAAGAGGCATACCTATTTCATTTTCAAGCAAGGGAGAAGCTAATGTTTGTTGGGACTGATCCTGTATATCTAGGCAACTAGTTTCTACTAGTTCCTCTCGATGAGAAGACAACTCATACAAAGATTCAATATATTTGATGTCAAAACCTTGATTTTCACATAAGGATTCTAAAAATGAATGAGCTAAAAAACATTTTGAATGGTTGTCCTCACACTCATGATCACAAAAACATTGATCAACTTGCTGCATGTCTTTATCATCCATAGAAAAAGGAACATGATTATGCTCACTAAGACCCTGATCAGTTTTTTTTTCATCCGAGGGAGAAAATGTTATTTACTAAAAAATCCCCTGAGTGTGACAACTAACTTTCAAATTCTGTTCACAATGTTGAAAATGGGTTTCATGCAAAACTTCTAGAATCTCTTCATTCATCAACTCCTCATCACCATACATGTTTTTGAGATGTTCAATGAATTTTTCAGCGTGTGCACAACAATTTTTAACTAGCAATAAGGAAGGATAATTCTCTTTAAAATGCTCATAAAATACTATGTGAAAATATCTAAGGGAATACAAGCTACGAGGTGGTAATTTTTCATACCAAGATCATGCATTTCCCTCCAAAATAGCCATGAATATTTTCATTAAACAACCCTCATGCAGCTCAACCTCTAGCTTTCATATATGCATATGAAATTTAATTAAATGAAGAGCATCATAATCTCCTCCTTGATCATTGAACTTTGGCAGATGAGTTTGCAAATATATGCAAGGAATATGATTTGGAAAACCAGGAATGTGAGAGTGATTCATTGGAGCATACCTTGCAGATCCATGATCCATCTTGAAGAAGTGGGTTCACCAAGAAAATATTTAGGCTACTAAGTCTTTGGACAATGGAGTCACCATGAAAATTATGAACTCTGGATTGTTTGACAATGGAGTCGCTAAGTGAATGAAACATAACTTGCTTATGTCTAAAAATTGCTCACGATCAACAATCAGATCTGGAACTTGTCATTTTCCCAGGGAAAATTTCACTTTCGCTCCCCAACAATGACGTAAAATTTTTTATCACTTAGAAAAGACCCTGATTGTGAAGCTAAAAGACTAAGGTAACCTCTAACCACATTAGACTTGGAAGCTAGCCCTTCCGAGTCAAAGATGGACCTCTCTTTAAAACTTTACCACTCATTGTCACCTTAGCAGTAGGTTTGTAAGCTTATTGACCAGTTTTAGTTTGTAGGATAAAATTGGTTGGAAAATAAGATAACAAGGACCATTGGGCATGTATCCTTGTGGAAAAAACTACTAACCATAGGATACATAAACAATTCTTAACATAGGCAAGGTAGGACGCAACTTCTTGGACAGATAACCATCAAGATGTGGAGACAAAATACAAAAAATAAATATTTATAACAAAATTATTATTTCTCTATTGTGATATTTATTTTTTGTATTCTATTTCCACATCTTGATGGTTACCTGTCCAAGAAATTTTGTTCTACCTTTCCTTTGTTAATAATTGTTTATGTATCCTATGGTTAGCGGTTTTTTCCACCAGACTCCATGCCCAATGGTCCTTGTTCTCTTCTTTCCCAACCAATTTTATCCTAAAAACTAAATCTATCCAAAAATCTTACAAGCCTACTGCTATGGTGATAATGAGTGGTAGAGTTTTAAAGAGAGATCCCTCTCTAAATCGTGTTGGGTGATTTAATTGTGAGTTAAATCCTTGCCATTAATTGTTATCCCGAGGTTCGTAGACTGATGATGTATAATTTTACTATATGTACTAGGTGATTATTTATCAGAATAGATTAGTTCTAATGCAATTAAAATTAATTACAAAGTTAATTAAATCAATCCAATCCAAATCAAACCAAACATAAATAAATTGAAATCAAATTTGCATAAAGGAAATCACACATGCTTGAAATTGAAATCACAGTTGCAAAATTGTAATCACATCACACTTGCATAAATGAAAATCACTCCACACTTGCATAATTGAAATCACACTTGTTGAATTGAAATCACACTCACACCTGCTAAAATGAAATCATGTTTGCTGAAAGGAAAAGCACACTTGCATAAAATGAAAACACACTTGTTGAAATTAAATGAAATCATAACTATACTATGTTACCAATATATACAAAGATGTGCAAACTGTGGTTGATGGGGGCACCCTCCATTCCTTAGCAAACACATTGAACAACTATCACATCTTGAAGATCAAAGTAACAATATGTATTTCATAAAATGAGTTACAATATATTACAAGAATTCTCTATCCTCACTTTACAAATCACATCTTGGATGGAACTTGGAACCTCCAACTAACAAGTAGCAACTAACAGTAACAATAACACTAAGTAGTTAACAACTTGACAACCCTTTGTATGAAGGGTGCACTCCTTTTTAACAAAAATTGAGGATAACTATTCAATAAATATAGACCCTCAGATCTCTCCTAAATCCACATTTATCTCTTGTGGTTGCAACCAATCTCCTCAAAATGTAAGATACAAATCCTCTCAAAATTCTCTCATCCATGATTCTTCTCCTTTGAATGTGCATAGTTGATGATCCACATCTTCTACAATTATTCCACAAATCTTCATGAGTTGGAATTTGAAATTCGAATTTGTGGTTGGGTGGCCAAGTAGGCCTACAATATCGCAAAACTCATAACACTTTTAGATATATATGAAAACATGCTAATTTCTTAATGTTTAACCACAAATTCTCTTAAACTACTTAAAAATCAATGACTTGGAAAATAATAATGATAAACCCATGTGATTATGAAAATGGTTACTTAATGCAAGGTTATGGGGCTATAGAGTTATGGAATGAGGGTAAAATGATGGAAATGCGGGTAAAAGTGGATGACATTTTGGAGACCCAACATACCCACCAACTAGAGATGTTGGATGTCCTCATGCAACTATTGCATTGATTCCTTTAATTATAAGTTGATATTCTTGCAATTGTTTGCTTCTATATGAGATTTGACTTTGTGTTGATTATCTTTTAGCTTTGCTTAATCATATCATTTGACAATTTTATTCTTTTTGCAAAATGTATTTTGAAAGATATTTGATTGCAACATATATATTTTTTTATGGTTGGCTCTTGTGTGACAACCAAAATTTTATGAGTATTGCTTCTTGTGTAACGATACTTTTGTTATTTTTGTTGCATCAAAATACTTGGAAACATTGAGAATTCCTTAGTAAGTCCCATAGTGATTGTCAACAATTTAATGTGCTCATCAATTGATCATTACAAAACATATAAACTTTTGGAATCAAAATGTAATAATAGTTGATTGTGAAAATATGTTGGTTAGGATGAAATGAAATGTAACATGTGGCATGAAATGTGAATATGAATTGATATCCCCCGCCCCCACACTGAATGTGTTTTTAGTTTTTGGAAAATGAGAAAGGGAATATAAATGAAGTGAATTATTTGCCAAAATCATAATTTTAGTATTTAAGGAATTACACGATTAAATATTAGAGAATAACATACCTTCACTTACCTGAAAAGTGGACAATCTATGTATAAAAAAGAGTGTGGTTGTTGTTGCTGGATCATGGAATATGAAGTAAAAGAATCTGATCCGTTTTTTCTTTCTCTTGGTCATATGAATAGAGGATGAGATTGGAATCTTTATTGTTATGGATGTTGAATTCTGAATTGAGTCTTGCTGCAAACTAATGAAATCATGTAGTCTTCATTCGTTCCCACTCAGTGGCATAATTCTTATCTATGTGAATATATGTGTCGATGTCAAACTTAGAAAATAAATTGTTGGATTATTGGCCATTAATGAATGCCATTAACCAACATGTGACTACTCACCATTGATGATAATGACAGTCAAGATGCCTAAGTACATATTACTATGTATGAATGGATGTGTCGTAGTCGAGTCACCTAGAAGATCCAACAAATAGGGGACATTGAGGTATTCCAAATGTTTATTGGTGAGAGAGCTTGCCATTAAGGCATATAATCCTCAAGGTACTTGAAATATCTATAGTCTTGATCCCAGATGATGTGTCAGAGTCGATGGGTCAAAACTTGTTAGAAGAGAGGCCTTAATGTATCCTCCATCATCTAATGCAAGTATGAAATACTAATTTGAAGAACTATAGATGGAAAATTTTCATTGAAGCAAGGTTTATTTGACAAAAAGGAAAAGGAAAATGGGGTGAATCAACTTTGTAAGGGAGATGAATGACTTTATTTTTGGGTTAAGGGTGAGTGAAAATGAGGCTGGAAAGTATGAAGATTGCAAAGGAAATGAGTTTTTTGTAGTAGGGAGATGGAAATTTTTGGATCGATTGCAAGTGTAGAATGATTAGCAATGGCAAAGTTGGTATATGTTTAGTAGCAATAGTGTAATGGATCTATTTTGACATGGAATGATCATGCTCTTCTGAAAGAAAGTTGGTATTTAAAAAGGCACTCATGCATATAGTGATCTTCTTCATCGTCCTGGAACCTGCAAAAACTTAGGAAATTTTCTGTAATAAAATGTAAGACTATCGAGAGAGAGAGAGAGAGAGAGAGATGATTAGTCTCTTTTCATCTGATATATACACAAAAAACTCATAAATAATACAAATAAAACAAATTCAAAGACGCAAGATTAGATGCACTTTTATCTGTTTAGAAATCAATACCTTCTTCATTGTGTTTCTAACCAATTTTGAGCTTGATA
This sequence comes from Pinus taeda, assembly GCA_000404065.3. Lineage (NCBI taxonomy): Eukaryota > Viridiplantae > Streptophyta > Pinopsida > Pinales > Pinaceae > Pinus > Pinus taeda. The sequence goes on from APFE030845914.1 coordinate 92,912, forward strand.
CCTCTTCTCCATACACTTGATTCTTTATTAATAGACCATAAACCAAATTTGTATAAGCTATTGAATTGTGTTGATTCTACAACTACCAAAAACGTGGATTGTTGCATTGTCTTGGTACTTTACAACTTGCAATTAGACGTGGATGGTGGTTTGTTATTATTGCAGTTTGTTTTTTAATATTTGCATGTTTTTATGAAAGTCTAAGTCTGTAACTTCGTTTGTTCTTTTTCTCTAGCGCTCCACCCTTGTCCATGATCCTGTGGATCAATAAATTGCTCAAAATTCAAAATTCTTGGATCAGCTTGAAACCAACATAAAAGTGTAGATCTCGTCGCTTTGAATCCATCCTAACTCATTTCACTAAAATCTGACTTTGGATGCTTTTGGAATCATGTTCTGTTCATTTTGGGAAACAACTAAAAAAATGAATTTTGAGTTGCAGGAATGCTCAATCAGTAGTCCGTACATTCACTGGGTCATGATTTGGTAACATTACTGGACCTTCATTGGCCAATGAGTGATTGACACTTGTCACAAGTTTGGTTAACACATGGCTTTTTTTTATTGGTTCATGGTTTTATGTGGTGGCCCAACGAGGGAGTGCCATGTGGCCTCCTCGTGGTGTACAAAATTTGTTATGGGTTGAAATGCCCTCCATGGGAATCGAAACTACGACCTCCTAAAAATCAACAAAGCACTTTTACCAATCTGGCTACTGTATGTTTATTGTTTAATATAGTTCCGAACACCCATTAAGTTTTAACATACGTGCCTTTGGGGAAGGGTTCAAGCTAAGGCCTAGCCCCTGGCCACTCCCTGGGTTGTATGGCCCTCCATATGACTACACCAGAGGAAAAATTGTGGCTTAATGAACAGTTTTAACCATCCTACAGTTTCGGCCGCAGGTTGGGAATATAGGCCAGATTTGTGTGCAGTTTCAGTGTTCAGGGCGCACATGCTAGGTTTGCATGCAGTTTCCACGTTTGGGGCGCACAAGACAGGTTTAATTCGAATTGTAGGATTATTAACAATAGAATTGGGCAAAAACTTGAAACATTGACATTTTACTCAAGTTTTGGCCAAATGAGGTGCACAAAGAGTCAAAACAGGGGTTTTTGACAGTGTTGGATCCATTGGAGACATTATTTTTGTTGTTTGAGCTTTGTAAAATCCTATAATTATACTTTTGATTATGAATTTAGATCTCTTATCTAATTTTTATTGCAAAATTTTAAAACTAATTTTGTTCAATTTTCTTTTTTGATCTTCCAGATCGCAGAGTGCACAAGAAGAGAGCATACTCAACAATATTGAAACTCTTTATTCATTTGGAATGTGAAGTTAAAAAGACAAAGTGAAAGGATTTGGTCTCTAAATTTCAAATATTGGCTCTCAAAACTCTATTTGTGTCCTTCTTCTCAAATATTCCTTCTCTTTCTACATCTTCCTGCAAATGATTAGTGAGCTGGGTGGCTCTTACTACACCACGAATAAATAAAATTGCAAATAAAATGAAATCTAACTTAAAAACTTAAAAAGAAAACACATCACAATACTTGGTTTTTATTCATTGATTCTATCCTACTCTATTCTATGGGGGCAAAAAAAAAAGAGGAAAAAGTTTCAAGTGTATGCATATTTCCAGTGTAACCATGTGCATAAATAGGAGTAAAAATTAATTCATGCTTAGTTCTGAAAAAATATGCATTAAAATACATCAAAGCATGAGAAACCAGTTGTTTTGATAATACAATCAAGAAATAAGCAAGAATGAAAGAGTGACATGACTTGATCCTTGATTGAAACCATCTTTCAATAAGGCCACGATATTCTTGATTTGTTTCTTGGTTTAGATCACATTGAATATCCTCTTTTATTATGCATTCCTCAATCTTAGATTCTACTGGTTGCTCCCCATCAGAAGCATTGCATGATTATTTAATCTCTTCAATAGATTGACAAGAGGAATGAAAAGAGACTTGAAGATCCTCTTGTGGAGGTGGAGAGATAGACAAGCTTCTGCATGCAGTTAAAATATACTCTTCTTGAGAGGCATATATCCCAGTTGTTGCTAAGATTTGAGAAAGTTCTTGGAAGAACATTCTTCAAATTCTTAATTGTCTGTGAATTACTCCAACTGGTTGATAATTCCTGTCATGCACACATATTAGTACAAAGTTTTGAAAAATTATTTAAATATAATATGCATCCTAAATGATTTTAATATGATTTTAACCATGCATCTAAGAATGAATGAAACTATAATGAGGTGTCTAAACTTTCAAAATAAACACATATGTATACCTCCTCGCCAACGACGTCAAAATGTTGGGGGATTTAATCGTGAGTTAAATCCATGTCTTTAATTGTCAACCTGGGGTTCATAGACTGATGAGGTATCCTTGTACTATATGTACTAGGTGGTTATTTATTGCAATAAATTAGTTCTAATGCTATTAAAACAAATTACAAAGTTAATTAAATCAATCTAATCCAAATCAAAGTAAACATAAAGAAATTGAAATCACACTTGTATAAAGGAAATCACACTTGCTTGAAATTCAAATCACACTTGCAGAATTGAAATCACACCGCACTTGCATCAATGAAAATCACACCACATGCATGCATGCATGCGAGTGAAGCGGGTCACCGCGACAGCGACTGTCAGTGCAAAAACAATGTCATGCATGTGACAATAGTGATATGCAAACAAAAACTCAAACGGCACTTGTACAAGTTAACATGCATGCAAACGTCAGCAAGCGTTCACAAAAATCAAGCTGACAACATTCACACAAGCCAAAACACAAAAGTGACAAAAATGCAGCGCAAGACATGCGAAGCGGGCTTACCCCGAAACAACTGTGCTGAATGTGTCGACGACTCCTTGATGCGATGTGGGATGTCAAAGCTGCAAGATCGATGGAAGGAATGAGCTCTGCAACATCCGGTTCATAAGTTTTGATAAAATCGAGGTTATGACGCGCATGCCACAAATCTAGGAAAAAGCGACACTTGGAGGGAGGTTTCTGAAATGATCCTTGCATGTAACCTCCAGGTGCTAAAAATAGATCCCTAAATCTAGGGATGCCTTTGCATGCTACCTTGGGAAAAGCAGTCCATGAATGCAAATCAATTTTGCTCGGTCCCAGAGGGAACCGGTCAACCTGAAGGCACATGCATCAGTCTACGAGCCTAGGAGAGGGATTTGTGTAGTTTCTGGGCTGAGCAGAGATGGTTGTCCCAGATGGATTGCGCAATTTCTGGGCTGAGCAGCTGTCCTAGGTCAGACTATGCAATTTTCTCAAGGAATCCTATCTGACTGCATTGTGCAATTTCTGAGCCTAGCAGGCTACCTAGTTGATTTGCACAATTTCTACTAGCCGCTGGGCTGGCTATCCCAGAGCAATTGCGCAATTTCTGGGAGCAGCAGGTGACTGCTACCCAGAATTGCGTAATTTCTAGGCTAAGCATCTACCCTATGATGACTTGTGCAAGTTTTGAGAGGAAGACTATCATGAAGAATTGCGTAATTATGGAGCTTAGCTAGGTTTGCACAATTTCTAGAGGGAAGGCTGATTCCCCTCTAGAATTGCACAATTCCCAGAGGGAGCTACTCAACCAGCAACTGACACTAAGTCTGGAAAGTAGCCTGTGAAGGAGGTGGAACAAACTTGCATACACAAGCTAACAAGACTCTAAGAGACAACTGAAGCCTATGTGCTTGACGATGCAAGACATGTTGCTGAGGATGGTTGGTAGGGAGGCTCCAAAAGGAAACTAAGGCAAAATTTTGGAGGGTGTTTGTAGCCACTAAAACATGACCTTTGGACTTATACAACCTTTGGACTTCCAAATGGCTTTTATAATTACATATGACTCTTGGTATTACATGTCCTTTGGAATTCCATGACTTTTTTGTCCATACATGAATCTTGGGTCTTCACTTATTTGTCTTTACAATGATTGCATCATTACATCATAAATTCTACATCATCATGTGATGAAGACGTGACATGTCATCATCCTTGATAACTAGGACTAATAGTGACTAATGACATGGACTTTCTTTGGTGGTGACATGGCCGCCACTCGTGTCTTTGTTCTTCATGCAACTTCCGATCATTGATGCCTTCACCCTCCAAAGGGTCTTTGATCTAATGGAGTTTACAATGTGCTTTGATAATAAAGATTTCAATGTGTTCTATGTTCTTCAATGCTTCCTTTGTTTTCCTTCTTTTCCCATTCTTCCTCATGTGTGATTTCAATGGTGTTCTTGAGGTACCTATCACTGCAATCACTCATGACAAACAACCATCAGCCTGGAAATCTCCTATTCTAACATGTTTTATGAATTTTTTGTTCATGCCTTGTCAGTTCACCTTAAAGGAATAACGAGAGCTTTTGGGCACAAGGGCACACTTCGCAAGGCTGAAGGGCTAAAGGGCGGAGGCTTTAGGGCTTTAACATGTGCTTGTGCACTCAAAGGGAAAGGAAATCAAGGTAGGGCACATGGTGCAAGTTTGAAACATGAAGGGGAAAGGCTTCAGGATTCCCAAGTGCATTGTGTTCTCAAGCGAGAGAGGGAGGGAACAAGGCGAAATCTGGAAGGCTGAAGGAGGGAGGCTTCGAGTCTTTAGGGTGCACTTATGCGCTCAAGGAAGGCTCATTCCTTCAGGTCGAAGGAGTGCGCTAAAAGGGTGAATTGGTTTATGGAAAGGCACAATTTGGAACAAGGAAGGGGAAGGGCTTAAGGAGTACGCTTTGCACCCTTGGAGGGTGCATGGCATGCTTCCAAAAAATGAAGGATTCCCGATCATGCTCATGTGCTCTTGGCCTTAATGGGTTTCCTTTAAAACCAAAATTTGTTTAATTTGTAAGATAGGGAAAGGGGCGAACATGATGAGTTTAGACATAAATCTATGTGTGACACATACCAACTCATCGAGAGAACTTAGAAAAAGCTTGAAAAAGGATAAATATACATCAAAATTCAACTTTAAATGCATTCCCCAAGCACAACGGGTGGAGTGTGTTCGGTTCTGACCAAAAAGTGTTGTTTTACAACAACAAAGATGTTATGACCATGGTCCATGAAATACACTAAATATGTTCTAATCAATGTGACGACACTTGAGAACACTCAAGAACACTTGAAACATATATATTGACATGAGATGACACTTGACAACCAACGCGACACTTGATACGACAATAAAGTAAGCTCCAAAATTTGAACATATTGAAATTTTGGAGGGTGTTGTAGCAGCGACTTGGCGGCACATTATGCGATCTTCAGCTTCTCTATCTAGGAATAAATTTCAATTAAAGTTTCATAAATTTAGGAAGTATTTATTCACTAATTTGATTGCCTTGACTTCCCCTTTCGACTTGGTTATATACATAGTACCTCACTTTCTTCTACTTGGTTGAATATATAAAGATACACCATATCACAATTGTTTCAAAATAGAAAAGGGTAATGTGTGGTGGGTTTATGATATTCAGAGTGTGAGTTTTCATCTTTGGTGTTTCTCTTCTGCTAGCAAGCATAGACAATACCCCGATGGAGTCACTTTAGGAGCACAAATGTTGCTTCGTTGCCAGCAAGCCTTTATCTTCTTTCACCCTTTATTTATTTATTTAATAGGATTGTGTATCATCACTTATTATTTTCGATGGGCGGAAGAGGGTTCTCGACTTATTGAGAGAAGATGAGGTTTCTCCTTCAGAGAAATATTTTAAGACCTCTAATATGAGTTTGCTCTCTTTAGATTTTCCCCTTATCCTTTCTCTACTAGATTGGAAAAACGTTAAGACACAAGTAGATTTAAACCAAGTTGAGTAGTTAGATACTAGCATAAGCATCGATCTAATATTTTCCCTCAAGGTTCTCCTTTTGGATGTATCATATTTTCGATTCAAACTTAGCTCAACCTATGGCATTTTCCCAAACAAAGAAGGAGAACAACAAAAAGCCAAATGTTGTGGTTGTCACACTTTTACACAAGGTCATTTTGAGCCATTCACTTTTACACAAGGTCTTATATATGTAAAACAACCAACAAACATGATAAGACAAGACACGACTAACATAACACACATATGAATGACATATATGAAAGGAAAGAAAAAGAACAAATTGTATATGAAGCACAACTTGTAGTTGCTATTGAAAATAGTTTTTCAAATCTTGTCCATTTACGCGAAGGGGGTAAATCCTCCCATCTAAGGATTTTAGCTTGAAGGTCCTATGATCGATATTTTCATCGATGGTGAAGGGGTCAATCCACAAAAGTTGGAACTTCATGTGTTTTCCTTTCTCTTCGTGGGGTTTATCCCACTTCAGTACTAGGTCACCCACATCGAAGCTCTTTGCCCCTGTGGACCTTTTTTTATCAAACAAGTGATTTACACGGTTTTGGTGAATAAAAAATCTCTCTTCGGATTTGAGCCTTTCTTCCTCGAGTTTTACTAAAGTTTCTATCATGTTCTGAACTAGAAGACAAGGTTTACCTTGGGACTCTTGGGAGAGTTGCAAGGTTGGAAGATACAAGTTTGGGGGCAAGATAACTTCTTTACCATAAACCACAAAGTATGATGAGGTCTTAAGGGAGGGCTTCAGGGTTACACAAACATCCAATAATGCATTGGTCAAAGCGTTGTGTCGGTTCCTTTACTCGGAGAAGATGGTTTTCTTAATTATGTGAATTAGCTTTTTATTTGTTGATTCAGCCAAACAATTTCCCCACGGGTAATAACTAAATGCATGTTTTAATACAATCCCATTTTCTACTGTGAATTCATAAAGTTTCAATGATGAAAAGTAAGTCACATTATCAAAGACAAGTGACATTGGAACACTAAACCTGGTTATGATATTATGTTGCAAAAATATGATGACTTCTTGGTCATTTACTTGTCTCAAGGGAATTGTTTCTGACTTTTGAGTAAAATAGTTTGTTGTCATCAAAATATATCGGTGTTGTTTTTACGAGTGAGGAAATATTTCTCCGATAACATCTAGGCCCCACTGTTGGAAAGGTTTCTCAACTGCTACTGGTGGCAGCAGGGTGACTGACCTCTGATCATGATCAGTGCATCTTTGACAAGCTGGGCACTTGCAAACATAAGCATGAGCATATTTGAATAGATTGGGTCAATAATAACTGACCCTCATGATTTTATGTGTTATTGTATCGCTCGCAAAGTAACCACCTGCTGGTCCATCGTGCAATTCTCTAAGTACCTGCTTTGTATCCTACTTCTCAAGGCATCTTAGTAGGGCATCGTTGTGGTGTTTTTTGAAAATCACTCCATGAACTAGTTGGTAGGATAGAGATTTTAAATGAATTTCCCTCTTTTGTTTATTCGATAGGTGTGTGGGCAAGGTGCCATGCTCTAGAAATTATCATATATTAGAATACCATAGCGTTGTAGACATGGACTAAGGAACATTTTCAACATTGTACATTTCTATATCTTGCTCCCAACCTAAAAGATCTTGCTCAGGAGCATGTTTTTCTTTGACTACTAGCTTACATAGGCCATGACTCTTTATGATATGAACTAGTTTAAATTCCAGATCATATTCTTGTAAGCAAGCCATCCAATTTTCCCTCTTCTCACCCAGCTCTTGCTAAACAAAGAGTATTCTTACCGTTGGATGAGGCACAAATATGATCGTGTGAGCCTTTAAAAGATAGGGCCTGAAATATTTAATTTCCTTGTATACATCATATGCTTATTTTTTAATGGCAGGATAATCTAATTTTGACCCTTATAGGTTGAAACTCATAAAAGAAATAGGTCGCTCATTTCCTTCAGTATCCTTTGAGTCAATACATTCACAATAAATGAATCTAAAGAAAAGTGATCTGAATTGGATCATTATATTGTTTTTCATCCATATCGATGCATTTGGAGTGGACAAAGTAGAGGAATTAGCTCATGAGATCGTTTTTACCAGTGGAACCCAATTTGGCGAAACGAGGTCTGAAACCTTCTGGGAGTGTTTTGAGGCATCAAATGAAGTTTTTTGGGGGTAAAAATTGTTTCTTTAATGCCACACATTTTCTTTCTATTCTAAACAAAAATACCTTTCCAACAATGTAAGAAGCGTGTCAATCAAAGTCTGTATGCAAAAGTTATACCATTAGGAAGTTCACCTTCCTATTTTCACAGCTATAGTTTGAGAGGATGTCGCTCCAACCCCCATTATTCATGGAAAAGGGGCTAGCCACGTGTTTGTGATGTAAAAAACTCTAGAAGAGTCTATATTGTAACTCTAGTTAAGAGTTTATGTAGACAAAATTAACCACTAGTAGGCTATCGAGCTCTGTTATAACTGGGCCATTAGGAGGAAGAGACATTCCATTATTTTGAGAGAATTTTATTCCATAGTTGAGAAAATATAGCCATGAGAGATATGAGGAAGAACATACAAAGAGGATTTGTGAATTATAGCAGCCCACGGGCCACAAGCATTACTTCTTTGTACCTGCAACCATATTTCCAGACAGAGAAAGAGAGTGAAGCAGCCTCACCTTCCAGTTGGGTTTTCTCCCAAAGGATTTTCCAGAGAGCGTATCTTGTGTCATATGTGTGTGTGTGTGTGAGCTTATTTTATTGTTCTCTACTTTTCTATATAATTTCCATTTGCATGCATGCACTAATTACAATAAAATCTACAGATCTAGAAATTAAATAAAACTGCAATAATGTAGAATCCCATATTTTTTAATATAATATTATCATATATGTTGTGACAAACTATCCAGTGGAATATCCATGATAGTTTACGGATCATTTGGTATCACAACAAGTTACTTTGGGTATTTATGGATATTTGCAGGGGATCTAGGTCGGTGGGGTCGAAAATCGTAAAACCCTGATCAAGGTTGGCGAATCTGTAAACGAACTTCGTGATCCTACAGAGGTGAGTTTTTCACAGCTCAAACAACAAGTCACAAATATAAACCACAATGTAAACCTCCTCATGTCGGCCCTAAGCAACAAGATGGGGATATTTGGATAAGATGGGGGTTCAAATGCAGAGGACAAATCAGAAGGGGGATCGGGAGATTGGGAAGACATGGAGAACCAGCCAAAGAAAGAACCCAAAAAAGATCAACCCAATTCGAGTGTCGTGAATCAATCCATGTTCCAAATGGAATAAAAAGTCGATATGAAGCTGTAACACGGCGAGATCGACGCTTTGAAGTTGAACCATTGGTTGCAACAACTAGAAGTTTATTTCAGCGCCCATCAGATCAAGGAAGGGAAAAATATCTCATTTGCGCGATTGAAATTAGAGGGCCATGCACTGACTTGGTGAGAGAGCCACACGAAAACCCTGAGGTTAGAGGGAGAACCTCCAGTGACTAAGTGGGAGGATTTCAAAACCCTTATTACGTCACAGTTTTATCCTGTTATGTACATTGAGGACTAGTAGATCCAGTGGCATTACTTCACGCAAAAGTCGGGCAAGAGCATGCACGAGTACACCATAGAATTTAGAAAGATGGCTATTGTTGGGTATCTCTCCAAAGAACCCAAATGTATTCCTCAAGTATTTGGGGGGTCTACAACGCCGTCTACATGAGCAAGTGGTGTTGTTCAAGCCCAAATCAGTGGATGAGGCTTGTATACAGGCACAGTACCCGGAGAACATAGGCCTCAAAAGAGAGAAATTGAGTGGATTGAAGTAGAAGGAGCAACAAGAAGCTTCTAAGGAGGGGAAGAAGAAGCAAAAAGGGGGAAATGATAAAAAGATGGTAGCCACAACACACTAGTGAAAATATCCTAGTAACCACTGCAACCAGTGCAACATTGATGGCCATACATAGGAGAAATGTTGGAAGTTGCATCCAAAGCTAAACCCGAAGAACAAGAAGAAAGATAATAAGAAGAATAATTTTATTGCCACTAATTCGAGAAACCAAGTTGAAAGCAGCTAAGATGTGGATGAGAAGATCACTTGTAAATCAATGCAGAAGGAGGTGAATTTGAGTAGCCTTCAGCAATAGGAAGAGAAAGAAATGACGAAACTCTTCCATATAAATATATAGGTCAAGAAGACAAAGATTGATGCTTTGTTTGACTCAGGATCGCAGGCGAATCTCATTGCAGGAGAGGTTGTCAAGAAGTTGGGGCTAGAAGTTTGTGATGATACAAACCCATATCTGCTGCGATGGGTACATAAGGATGCAAAGATGAAGGTGACAGAACAGTGCAAAATTAGATTTGCTACCAGTGTTGATTTTATTGATGAAGTAGATATGCATGTGGTTCCCCTTGATGTATGTAGATTCATGTTTAGGAGTCCATACATGTACGTGCATGATGCAATATTCATGAGGAGAGCTTACCAGTATTGGCTCATCAAGGATGGAAAATTGTTCATCATCGACACGCAAAAAGGAAAGTTGAAAATTTCACTGGTAAGTGCCAACCAAGCCAAGAAATTGATCAGTTCCAACAAGAAGTATGTTTTATTGTTTTTAAGGGAACGTGAGTCTGAAGAGGAGTGAATAAGAGGCAAGGCATCCCTAGAGGGGTGCACTGAAAAACAAAAACAACAATTGGAGGAGTTGTTACATGCATACAAGGATGTGTTTCGAGAGCCCAAAGGGTTACCACCTAAGAGAGAAGTGGACCACGAGATCCAACTATTGCCATAATCCCCATTTCCAAATATTGGGTTGTACCGGTAGTATGTTATAGAAGCAAGTGAGGTGAAGAAACAATTGCACCATTTACTCGAATAAGGTCTCATTCGATCGAGTATGTCACCATGTGGGTCACCCATCATCATTGTGCCAAAGAAGGATGGAACTTGGCTGATGTGTATAGATTACAGGGCGTTGAATAAAATTATGCTCAGGAACAAATACCCCCTACCCAGGATAGACAATCTGCTAGATAAATTGCAGCAAGCAAAGTATTTCACCAAGCTTGACTTGAAGTCTAGATATCACCATGTTTAAGTCAAAGAAGAAGATAGATGGTAGATTGCCTTCAAAACCAAGGAAGGTTTGTATGAGTGGTTAGTTATTCTATTTGGCCTATATAATGCACCAACTACGTTTATGAGATTAATGAATAGTATATTGTGCCCTTTTATAGATTCATTTGTTATGATTATCTAGATGATATACTAGTATATAGTGCTACCTAGGAGGAACATATTTCAAATTTGGCACAGGTGCTAGAAACATTGAAGAAGCACCAACTGCTAGAAAATCTCAAGAAGTGTGAGTTTGCATAACAGTCTTTGGTGTATTTGGGGTATGTGATCGGTGGAGGAGAACTAGAGACAGATCTTTCCAATATTGAGGCTATCATGAGATTACCAATGCCTACTAATGTTTCTGAGTTCAGGAGTTTCATTGGGGCAACACAGTAACTTAGGAAGTTCATGGACTCATGTTGATAGTGCTGGACCCGCCAACATTTGGGGGATCTCCTCGTTATGAAGTCCCAACTAGACCTCACACTGTTTGGTGCAGGAGTCCCATCTAGTATGATGGCCTGATTGCCATTATCTTAAAGATACGCCTTAGCTCTTTTTTGTCAGCACATGAGAGTGGTTTACTTAGTCTTCAAACAACAAGGTTCGTGTTCCTGGTGAGTTCTTAGCATAAATTCTATCTAAGTTCTTTCATTGTAGAGGGAGAGGGTGAGAGTGAGTCTCAAGTCAAAAGGGAATAGTCCCAACTCTATTAGAGACACACAACACAGTAGGACATGCACAACTTCCGACGGAGTAGTCCACACGGATGCGACAGTCACAAACACAAAGTGAATAGATAGCACGTACAACACCCAACGGAATAGTCCACATGAGTGCAACGATCGGTATAACAAGTTGACGAGAATGAACCTATCGAGTGTACGGAGGAATAGTCCACATGGGCGAGACAACATTAATAACTGATACAACACATTTACAACAGCATATGTACTAAAACAACTATGTTAGAGACACACAACACAACAGGACATGCGCATCTTTCGGTAGAGTAGTCCACACGGATGTGGCAATCACAAACATAAAGCGAACAGATAAGATGTATAACACCCAAAGGAATAGTCCACACAAGTGTGAGGGTCTTTATAACAATTTTACGAGAATGAATCTGTCAAGTGTCTGACAGTTTATTCCATACATGCAGGACAAGGTTAATAACTGATACAACACATTTCTAACAACATATGTACTAAAACAACTAAAATAGTGTAATTGCCTTAATACGGGTTAAAGCAACATGCATTACAAGTGCCCAAATAATAGTCTTACATATGAATATAATACATGTGTGAAAATGTGATGGCCTGTTAACATGTTTCTGAATTAATAAAAAGTTCCAAGACAAATTTGTACACCATTACATCACTAACCCCGATAGTGGGGCGTTGGAGCCACTGCTCGCTCCTCAAAGAAAATATTACAGACTCTCAAGGCTATGTGGGAGGAGCCAAGGTGAAAATGCATTTTTCATGTACGAATGAGGGTATATATAGCCAAGGGTTAAACAAGCCCTTGTTACTGTTTGACTTCCCTCATGACTGTTTGACTTACATGACTCTTTGACTGACATGACTCTTTGAATTCATCCATGGGTCTCTTGGACTTCCACATTACATTACATTGATTACACAGTTATGACCCAAAGTAGTGATGTGGCCGAGGCGACTCATGACACAACTCGACATGACACTGCTAGTATGCACGTGCTGGCTGTGTTGTTCATGTCGAGTTGTTGTGTTGTTCAGTGATGATTTTTCCAGTGGTGTACCATAGCTTCACCTTCATATGGAAGAGTGCGCAGAGTCTTTAATGGTCTTAGTGTTCGCTTGATAATTCATTTATGCGCATGTGTCTCCTTCACGTGCTACTTGGTATGCTTCGTGTGTTCCTCCAATCGCGAGAAAGTCTTCTAGCATGTGCTCCTTGTTCATCCAATTCATAGTTGCACCATGTCTCATCCATGTACCTGTTTCTGCAATCACTCATGATGAGACGACATCAAATCCAAAATTCCCCTAGTCTACCATGATGTATTGTCTTCAGTTTCCAGGTGTAGGTGACTGGGATAGAGGACAAAGCTCTGAAACAACATAGAGCACATGTTAGGCGGGGACGCAAGGCTCCGGGGCACTGTCAAGAAAAATTTCGTGGAGGTCATTGGGAGGCTGGGATGAGCAGTCAGGAACAACAATGACATTCTACGAGATCTGGCTCAGCTAGGAGGCAAAATTGCACAATTTTTCACGGGAAGGCACTACAAGCAACAGAGGACACTGGCAGTGAAAACTTCGCAGATTTTCAGGGGGGGTTGGGAGTGGGTTGTGGGAGCTTGTTGGAAAAAACTAAAAATATCTGAGAGGCAGTAATGCAGGACATGTCTGCGTAGTTTCTGGGCTGAGCAGGGTGTCGGGTAACTGTATGACAGGCCAAGAAAACTGTGCAATTTTCAAGAGGAGCAACACGTTCAGTGGCAGGGGGATTGACTAACAGAACTGCACAATTTTTAGAGATAGTGCAGTGACAAGCAGCGGGTGCTTGTCCCTCATGTCTGCCTAATTTCTTCAGTCAATAGAGACAGGCATGCTAAAAAATTCTTCGCAAATTTTTGGAGGAGTGAAGCTCGAGGTCACTGCCTGGGCAAACTCTTCGGTTGACCATCGGGAGGCTTGATGGATTGGATTGCAAGCAGCGCAGATTGAGATGGCTTCTTGGGAAAATTTTGGGTTGTTAAGGGTGACATTCAACTAGGTTGATTAAAGGATTTCATAGTGGAGACTTCCTGGGAGGCATCCTCAAGCTCTGTGTAATTCTGGGCAGTAGTACATGATCACTGAGGGCTGAGACTGTGTAGTGCAGCTCAGTGGAGGTTCGGCTGGTGGAGGGTGGTCTGATCGATAGATCTTCGGCAAAATGACTAAGTGTATGAGTGAGTGAACTCGTGCATGCATGACCTTGCGAACACACACTCAACATGACTTGAAAACAAGACATCTCGAACCAACAAGACGATATATGCTCAGTGTGACTAACTGCGGGACTGTCTAATGGTGAAAGCAATAAGTGTGAAACTTCGAATAGACCTTTAGACGACCATGACGACACTTATGCGAAAGTGCTTACAACATCATGTGTGAGTGAAATAGATGTTTACATAGCGAACACAACTCAAACACAAACTTTGAACATCACCAGAACGAGGTCGCAAACATGATATAGAAATCAACATGTCAAAGACGACAATTGATCAAACAAGTGAAAAGGAAGAAAGACATGTAGAGGAAACACATGAAATGAACTTTTGTGTTTGTGTACATGCATGTTATTGAGGACAGGATGATATGAACATGACAAGCAGTCTTGTGAACTCAACTAAGAGGTGTACTTTGAAAGGTGTTCTTTACTTACCATACTTATCCTTGAGATGATCATGCATCCGACAAAGTTTGCATGTGGTCTTGATCTTTTCCATTCCTCGGTCTCTTGGTCCTTCTCTTCAACTCCTTGGGAGTGATCTCATCATGTCACATTTTCATGTTGCCATTGGGGGATGGATCAGTGTAGTTTCAGCGGGAAGTGACTACTGCCAGGATGAGGCCCTGGGAGGCCCATCTGCATATTTTTTGCATGCAAGACTGATAGGAAAACTTTGAAAACACTGCAAAGCTTTGAGGCACATGACACTGTTGTGGGATGGGGACCGTGGGAGGACACCTCTGTGTAGTTTCTGAATGGAGGGCAGCTGGACTGCTCTGCGTATTTCTGGCTACCTGACTGCTCTGCGCATTTCTAGAGAGTAGTTTTGGTTGGGGTCTCTGTAGGCAACGGGGTTTCAACAGGAAAGGGAGGAATCTTATAGTTGCAGAAGAAAAATGAAAATTTCTGGGAAGCTGAATGAGGCTAGGTTGCTTGGGAAATGGCTAAGTGTGATATCAGTGACACATGTGTAAATAATGATAGGATCCGAATGTGATTCCACATAGACAGTTAGTGACATAACGTAGACCATCCAGAATGCATAAGACATACTTTTCTTGATGCAACAACCTTTGTGACAAGAGTGCATGAAATGAGTGTGAAACATGTCTATGTGATGAAAAACACTAATATGCACACAATTCCCTTGAAGCAAAACAAAATTCCCTTTTCATGACAAACAATAGCCCCTATGCCCAAAGATGACACATGCTGCATAAAGATGAGAATACGGAAAACCCTTAAGATCAAGGAGGGGAGCTTGAAATCATCATCTTACCAACAAGTGACCAAGGATGATCAATCACATGATACAAGGTAGGCTCTGAAATTTGCATGTGAGCCAAAATTTTGGAGGGTGGTTGTAGCCGCTACAACACCTCATTTTCAACGGCATGAGCACCACTCCACACCATAACAACAAATGGAAAGATTTTTCAGTGGGGAAATGTTAGCAGAAGGCTTTCGAGGAGCTAAAGAAGAAGATTAACCAAGCATGAGTTCTGGCATTACCAAACTTGCAGTGACCCTCTGATGTGGAGACAAATGCGAGTGGGTATGCTGTGGGATTTGTCTTGATGCAAGGATGAAGGTCTGTATGCTACCATTCTGAAGTATTTCATGGCGCAGTCCTTAACTACCCTACCTACAATAAGGAGTTCTATGCCATGGTGCAAGATGTGAAGAAGTGGAAGCACTATCTGATAGGAAAGGAGACAATAGTCCACATAGATCACTAGTCATTACAATACTTGCAGGCCTAGAGTAAGCTACAATAGACCAAGCATTACAAGTGGATGGGGTTTTTACAATAGTTTCATTTGGTGATAAAGTATAAGAAGGGAAACGAAAATAAGTTGACTGATATGATTTCAAGGCCACCCACATCAACGATTATGACTTTGGGGACTCTTATGCACATGGAGCCATTCACCCATGATGCATACAAAGAGGCATATTCAAAATATGGGGACTTAAAGGAGGTGTATCGGTAGTTACAGAGTCAAAGTCATGTGCATGAAGATGACAACAACATTGACTTCCATCTCTAGGATGGGTTACTCTATAGGTTGGATAAGTTATGTGTTCCAAAAGGTGAGCATTTGCAGCTAATTAGAGAGGCTCACACCTCCAAGGTTGCAGGGAACTTTAGTGTAGGGAAGACAATGGCTAACTTGCAGAGGTATGTGTATTGGCCCAAGATGCAAGAACATGTAGCTATGTTCATAAGAGGATGCATTCTTTGTTTTATGAGAAAGCCTAGCAACACGAAACAAGGTTTATATAATCCCTTGCCTATACCTACTCATCCTTGGGAGATAATTTCCATGGACTTTGTGGGATGTTTATCGACAACCACGAAGGGACATGACTACCTGTTCGTGGTAGTTGAAAGGTTCAACAAGATGTGTGTTCTAATTCCCTGTAAAAATACCATCAATGGACAAGAAGCAACAAAATTGTTCTTTGGACAGGTCTGGGTGCACTCTGGGATACCAAGGAGCATCATCTCAAAAAGAGATACAATGTTTCTTAGTGCATTCTGAACTACTTTGTGGGAGAATATGGACACACTGTTGAAGACATCTACAACATTCCATCCACAAATAAATGGGTAGACATAAGTAGTCAAGAAGACTTTGGTGAAAATTTTGAGGCGATATAACGAGAAGCATCTGAAGACTTGGGATGAAAATTTGGTATATATACAACATTCTTATAACAGAGCAGTCCACACTC
This sequence comes from Pinus taeda, assembly GCA_000404065.3. Taxonomy (NCBI): domain Eukaryota; kingdom Viridiplantae; phylum Streptophyta; class Pinopsida; order Pinales; family Pinaceae; genus Pinus; species Pinus taeda. Next base: position 109,659 of record APFE030845914.1, read on the forward strand.
CTACAATAAAGTCCCCATTTGAGACTTGTTTTGGATATTTTCCACCTTCACCTTTGGATATTTCATATGGGAATCAAGGATGAGTGAGGGAAGATCTTAGAGGAGATGCTTTGAGGGCTGAAAAAATTATAGAGAAGATCAGGAAGATCCATCTCTAGGTACAATAAACACTGCAAAAGTTGCAAGAGAAGTATAAGGCTAGACATGATCAACACAAAAAAGAGAAATCATTCAAGGTGGGAGATAGAGTATGGCTACAATTGAACAAGGAGAGGCTGCACGAGCCTGGTAAGAAAATCAAGGCTCTAAGGTATGATTCCTTTGAGATACTGAAAAAGGTGGGTGATAATGCTTATCGACTCTTTTTATCACCATATATGTGCATTTACTCAGTTGTGAATGTAGATAATTTGAAACTCTATGATCCTTCCATGCTAGATCAGGAAGACAAATGAGTCCTACATTTTGTGGAGGATTTGGCACCAGAAGCTCAGGCCGGGTTGACAAAATATATTATTTTGCAGAAGAAGTCTAGAACTGCAAGACAAGGGAAGCATGACCTTTGGCAGATTGGGTTGAAGGGACAACTTCCAGGCAAAGCAAAATGGTACACGAGAGAGAAGGTGGAGTAAAATTTTCCTCACATCAATCAGTAAAATATTTTGGGGACAAAAATTCTCCCAAAATGGGGAGCTATGATCTGAATTGGATCATTATATTGTTTGTCATCCATCTCAATGCATTTGGAGTGGAAAAAGTAGAGGAATCAACTCATAAGACTGTTTTTACCACTGGGACCCATTTTGGAGAAACAAGGTCTGAAACCTTTCGGGAGAGTTTGAGGCATCAAACAATGTTTTTTGGGGGTCAAAATTTATCTCTTTAGCACCACACCTTTTCATGATATTCTACACACAAATATCTTTCCAATGCCGCAAGAAGCGTGTCGATTGAAGTCTGTATGCAAAAGTTATGCCACTAAGAAGTTGACATTCCTATTTTCACACCTATAGTTCGAGAGGATGCCACGTCAGCCCCCATTATTCATAGAAAAGGGGCTAGCCACGTGTTGGTAATATAATGCTAAAGAAGAGTCTATATTATAACTCTAGTTAAGAGTTGATATAGTCAAAATTAACCACTAGTTGGCTATTGGGTTGTGTTATAACCAAGCCACTAGGAGAAAGAGGCATTCCATTCTTTCGAGAGCATTTTGTTCCATAGCTGAGCAAAGATAGCCATGAGAGACAGGAAATAGAGCACACAGAGAGGATTTGTGCATTGTAGCAGCCCAAAGGCCACATGCATTACTTCTTTGTACCTACAGTCATATTTCCAGACAGAGAAAGAGAGCGAAGCAACCTCACCTTCCAGCTGGGTTTTCTCCCGAAAGGGTTTCCTAGAGAGCATATCTTGTGTCTTATGTATGTGTGAGCTTATTCTATCGATTTCTACTTTTCTACATAATTTCCATTTGCATGCATGCACTAATTACAATAAAATCTACAGATCTAAAAATTAAATAAAACTGTAATATTGTAGAATCTCAGATTTTTTAATATAATATTATCATATATGTTGTGACGAATTGTCCAATGGAATATCCACTACAATTTACGGATCACAAAGGTATAAAGAAGAAAATATTTGCAGTAGTTTGTACTAAATAATGCATGTGCATCAGCAATAGCCTGCTTGGTTTGAGCGAAAGCATTCTTTTCTTGTTTGTCCCATTTGTATGTCGTGTCGTTCTTAATCATCTCCTATAAAGGCTTGAATATTTGAGCATAATTAGAGATGAATCTTCGCAGGAAATTGATATTTCCTAAGAAAGACTGCATAACCTTCTTATTCACTGGGAACGAGATCTGTGTAATAGCTTTGACCCTCTAGGGATCAACTTTAATTCCATTATTTGCAATGATGTTCCCTAAGAGAGTCCCTTCCAACACACCAAAGATATTTTTCTTAGGATTAAGAGAAATCCCATATTCACGACACCACTCAAATATTTGTTTCAGATGATGTACATGATTTGATATTCTCTTGGAAAACACAGTAACATCATCCAAATAAACAACTACGTTCTGACCAATAAGGACTCAAAAAGCGATGTTCATCACTCTCTAAAATGTAGCACTGATGTTGATAAGTCTAAATGGAATTCTCTTGAAAGAAAATGTTCCCCATTTTGTCCTGAAGGTAGTTTTCAATTGATTTGGTTCTGCTACTAGCACTTGACTGTATCCATAGAAACCATCTAGTAGTGAGAACATCTCAGACCCAAATATTGTCTAGAGGATATGTTCCATGGATGGCATGGGATAATTATCTTTATCAAATGCTCGATTGATATGACGGAAAACTATGCATAACCTTATTTCACTGGACTTATTTTTGACTAGGAACAAATTTGAAACCCAAGTGGAGTGCCCGACTTTAAAAATGATCCCGACATCCAACAAGTTTCTTGATTCCTTTTGGATGAGGGGCTCCAGCATTGGGTGAACCTTTCTTAAATTTTGCTGGAATGATTTTACCCCTTCCTTTATGGTAATGTGACATGTTGGATAATACGAGTGTCATATGTATTTAAATCGTTGTATGTCCATGCAAACACATCACGATACTGTTTGAATAGGTATATAAACAATTGTCATTCTTGTCGAGAACAACATGTACTGAGGTTCACATACTTCATATCTTCTTGAGTTCCTAGATTGACTTGTTCATATGATAACTTTTAACTCTTTGTATTGATCGATCCTCTAAATCAATTCTATTGGCAATATAATTTTTCCACATGTTACACGTCATTTTGTCACATTAGGAAAATGACCATCTGTTTGGATCTTTTCGTATCCACACATGTTCCAGAGCATTACCCTGCAGTGTTTGAAACTAAATCATCCCAAGCAAAGTGGAATTTCTAAGTCCTATGGTACAAAACCTTGATTTTGGCTATGTTCGTAGTTACCTAGTTAATTCCTGAGCATATGCAGGGAAGACCATTTGTATCTGCGTAGAAGTACGCATTGTCTTCCACTATGACCTGTGAACATGACTTAAAGTATGTAAAAATAAAAAGTAAAGTCTACAAGAATTGTTGTTAGCATCTATCCCAAACAACAAGATTTGAATGAATGCCTATTCAATGTTGACCCCTCCCATCATGGAGTAGCTCCCCTTCCTTTGTGGAACCTTTATCCCACTAATAGTGGATATCATCCCTTGGAGAATGGATCCATAACTTCTCATCCTTGACCTATAAAGCCATTATAGGTATGAGGTTTTAAGGAGGATTGTTGGAAGTAGGTTTATGATGTTGAGTTTAGGTTGGAAGGCTTGTCTTGCAAGGGACAGGATTGGAGATTGCAGAAAGGGCTTGCTACATCAAGGCTACATGATTGTAAGGCTTTTGTCCAGTTTTATGAATATAAGAAATTGTTTTTTCTCAGTTACATCTCTATTGATTTGATTTATAGGATTACTGATCACCTACATGAGTTTTGGTTGCATAATTGATCAGTTCACATGTATAATTCGTTAATTAGTTCATTATCTCTTTGATTATATGTTGTATGCTTTGATCTCTTGTTTGTATCGATCTTTGCATATCTCTTTCATAACATTGCGGAGAAGCTGTCGGGAGTGACGACAAGACATTTAGAGTATCAAAGAGCAAGTGATATAAAGCTTTGAAGGAATTCATTAATTAGTTCATTAAACTGGTAAGAGGCCTCTTTCATTTTATTGCTTTCAGACGATCAAAATTTAGAGAAAGGTAGCAATTAATGGGTGTTTGTTATTAGGGTTCTTAAAAGTCTAGGGAGATCGCTTTTGTCCACAAGAGGGATTTGTCCATATAACACCAGGGACACCACACCTTTAGGAACAATGTTTCCTTTCGTTGCATTAGATGCCTCCTAGAAATCCCTTTCGTGCTCATCTTCTTCTATGGAAACATCTTTGAATATGTTTGCATCAGCCATAAAATTCAGTATCTACTGGTCATCATTGAAAACACATAAATTAGTGATGTTGTCAGGCACATATGGTTTATATATAATTTCAATTGAAAAACCATTTTTCAATGGCAACATTCTAACAATTGTATATGCTAATGTATCTACTGCAACATTTCTAAGCCTAAGAACATAAATAATACTGAAAGCTTTAAAATAATTAATTAAACGCCATACCTCATGCTAGTAGTTTTTTTAGATTTGGTGAAACACTGATCCAGGTGGATATTGGTGGCCGCCTACCAATTCCACTTGGACCCCCACCATTGTTTCTTTCAGTTTTTTAGTTTCCTTAATTATAGCACAATTTACTATCTTTAGCAGTTTTTCAGGTCCTAAATTTCTGGAACCGTTTTGAGGCCCTAAATGACATTTTTTTGGCGATATACCACCAACCACTTTTAGTAATTCAATTTTTTTGCCGTAGTCCTTGGAGAGATCTCTCTAACGGGGTATCATGCGCATCAAACGGAGATAATATGACCAAGTCACGACCCCGGGAAGTTGGTTGCCCAACTAACCCCAACAAGGCCCATAAACTCTTGGTGTTACATCTCCTCGAGTTAGGGTTTTGGCTGTTTATGGTTTTATCTTATTGTTCAATAATAAAAAGGCCCTTGAGCCTCATTGTAACTTAGTTCAGAGGCATGTAGCCACCACATCTCTTCTCAAAGATAAGCTACCATTGTCGAGCTAGTCTCATTTCCATACTGTTTGTCAGCATATTTCATTATTTGATATTAATCAAAGGAAGTGTTATTTATGCTGCATCTCTGTATTTATGGTTATATCTGTAATTTGTTGTGTTCCTGTTTAAATTCAGAGCAAACACAGTAGATAATATCACGTACCTGATGAGTGACCACCTGTTAGTCACCAATTAGCTTGAGAATCTCTACCTTGAGGTTGATGTCTTTCTTTAATCCAAGTAGAAGTGCTTCATATTCGACAATATTATTGGTACACTTGAAATCTAGATGACATGAAATGATATGCTTCTTGCTACATGGGTTTATAAGTATGCAACCAACTCCAGAGCCATCCTGCGTCTTTGAACCATCAAAATATAAGTCCAAATAGTATTAGTTATTAAACTGCTTCCTATACTATTATTACTATTAGTATGCACATCTATATTACATGATTCATTTGCGCCAGCTGGAGAACAAGGAAGGAGCTCCAATTTAGTGGGATAGGTGATGGTTGCACTTGATAACATTCATGGTCAATTTCAAGAAAACAATTTCCAAAAATTATATCGCAAAGGCAACAGGTTTGTTATGGCCCTCAAGTGGTGTCACTGTGTATTTCATGTATGGCTTACTTTCCACTCGAATATAGTTATTTATGCCCTTATACGAAAGCCATAAGTGTGATAAGTTTGTGGCAAAATAGCCTTGCAACTTATTAGACCAGACTCTTCTCAGGAGTACACCGTAGGATTCTGGGATGTCCAAAATTACAATATGTATACATTGGTGAACTCATTGATCATATGATAATCCAATAAGAACATTCTTGAGTTTGCAAATAGCTTGGACTAGAGATCTATACAACTAAATGATTTATGCATCGGTTTTTTCCCATTTAGTGTTTATTTTCTTTGAAACATAAAATGGCATTACATTCAAAGATGCACCAAAATCGACTAAACAATTATGGACATTGTAATTGAAAATTTTGTAACTTAATAAAAACGGAGGGCATAGAGTGTTAGCTCCTAATGTTACATCTTTAACTACAGATTCAAGGGAACTGAAAGACTTACCATACACCTTTTCAGTTGTGTAAGCTTTATTACCTAGTGAATGTGGTGAAAAGTCTTGGAGGAGTAGCTCACGCTGGCTTGGATTCTTTGTGAGCTCATAAATAGATATATTGGCCCGAGCTCTCTTTAAATATTCAACAATGTTATAATCAATGGTTTCACTACTATAAAGTTGTGCCAAAGTGTTGGTGGAGTATATTTATTTGACACTCCTGGAGTAATAGATTTACTTTTGTTGCTAGAGGGTGTGTTCTTGGAAGTAGTTGTATTTCTAGGCTTACTTTATTCATTCTGAGTAGGGTTGAACGGTGTTGAGGTCCTTCTTAAAAATTGTTCCTTTAATTTTTGTCTCGTCACCTCCTGTTCATAAATGGGCCCTTTTCTCCTCAAACTATATCGACCATTTTGCTTCTAAAGAGGGGCTTCACTTTGTGGTGCTTATTCGACACTCTTCTTGTCAATGTTGAGGATACAATTGAATGTATTCACTGCATGTCCAATGTTCGTACTTACTTTAGCTTCTGCAAGTTCTTATGTTCCTTTTCTTTGTTCCGTCTACTCATTTGCTAATAAGGTATCCACAATGTGTGTGACCAGAGCATTAATGTTGTGATTCCACTGTGGGCATGTCCTTTCTGAGTTATATTCCTGGTGGGAAGAGAAATATTTGTCCATACCCATACTTTCTATATTCAACACAACATTGGAACTCTAGGCAGACTTGGTAGGCTGAATATTGTTGTTACTATTATTCCTTCGAAGAGGGAAAGACTTGGGAGGCTTGCTACTAATAGAAGTATCGCTTGATTTTCTCTTCAATTCAGAAATTTCATTGATAAGTGCTTTTATTTTAGTAGTCAAGATTTCAATATCTGACGAATCATTTTCTTTAGCCTTGCTTGAAGAAAGTTGAGACTTTTTAGTGCCAATGTTTCCAATATATCTTTTAACAAATGAGGAAATGTTAGTGGGAAAGGCAACTGTATAATAATCGATAACAGTCGAATCATGCAGTTGTGTGCCCAGTGGAAACTTGTTCAATATTCAATTGAACATTAATTAAAATATTTCACTTTCTCCTTACCCCCATCCTACTATTTTCGAGCTCTTTCAATAACATGGTGGGAGTCTTGTCGTCAACGAAATTCCCCAGAAATAACTTCTTAAACTCCCTCCAACAATGGACTGAATTGAAAGGTAGACTATGGTACCATGATGTTTCTCTACCTTCTAATGTAAAAGGAAAAATCTTACAAGAAGCATCATCGTATCTTACCTCCAACATATGCAAATGCATGTAAAAATCGTCGATGTGATATTTTGCCTTTGTCTTCTTATCTAGATCAAACTTTGATAACAACTTTTACGGATGTTTGGGCATCTTATGAAGATTATCCGGAAGAGCAAGAGGCCCTTGGGTCATCCAATATAGTTCCTATTTGGCCATGTCTTTGTCTCATGGTTCCTCCTCCTTTTCAGAATATGATGATCCTCCTCCTTGACTGTCTAAACCGTTGTTGAATTCAAAAACTTCATTAGGAAAAAAATTGTCTCCCTTGTATACTTTGTTAATGGGTGGAAGAGGATCTTGTTGCACTGTGTCTTCAGAGGATTTTGTTAACTCTTCATGGAAAAGACCAAATCTTACATAGTCGAAACTAATACACTGGTACGATTTGTTTCTTTCTTATTTGGATGATGTTGGAGATTATGAGCAATAGGGAGTAAATCGATAGCTTTTGCAAACCGACAAGTTATAGGTCAAAGTGCCCAGAGTTGTTCATAGGTAACTTTGTATGAAAAATCCAATCCAGGATGATAATACCTCCTACTTCAGGAATAAGAGTTGGAATGGTGCTCAAAACGTCATTACCTTGTCTAGAAGATGAATGGTTAGGGTGTGCAAAGTTATCAACCATAAAAAATTGCTTGCCCTCCTTCTAGCGCCATAATTTTGATGGTGTTGGATACAACCAACATACAATAATATCCCCGATATGAGGTCCCAAGTAGAACTCACACCGTTTGGTGTAGGAGTCCCATCTGGAATACAACCCAATTGTTGCATACTTACAGATATGCCTTGTCTTTAACTGTTAGCTTGAGAGAGAAGTGCAAAGGTTCTTTTAAATGAGCAAGTGAGTGTGCCTTGTAACTGTTTGATTGCAGATGTATCAAAGTTCTCTCATTGCGGAGGGGGAATAAAGTGAACCTCTAAGAGAGAAGTAATATTACTACCCTAATTGAGACACACATGAATGGTAAAGGCTCATCTAACATCAAGCAAAATAGTTCACATAGATGTGATGATCATTATAAACATTACAACACATTTCGAATAAGCTAAGCACTGAAACCACCGAAATAGTTAAATTATTCCAGTACATGTGAAAGCAAACATGAACCATAAGCATTCAAAGAATAGACTTAGAAACATCCACAATCCATTTGTGAAAATGTGTTGGCCTGAAAGGCTTCAATATTAAGCAAAAGTTCTAATATACATAAATATAATGAATATCACTAGCTCCAATAGTGGAGCATTAGAGCCACTACTTGCTCCCCAAAAGTACTAATTTTGTCTCCCTAATGCCTTGTGGGAGAAGACAAGGTTAAAAGTCCTTTACATGAGTGATGAGGATCCTTTTATAACTTGAGGCATGACCTTTCACATCCCCATGAATCTTGAATTTCCAACTCCTAATGACCTTTGGACTTCTACAACCTTTGGAATTCCAAATGACTTTTGGAATTACATATGACTTCCATGTCCTTTAGACTTCCATGACTCTTTTGTCCATACATGGCTCTTAGGATTTCACATGTATGCCTTTACAATGATTACATCATTACACCATAACTTCCACATCATCATGTGATGAAGACGTGACATGTCACTATCCTTGATAATTGGGACTAATAGTGACCAGTGACATGGAATTTCTTCGATGGTGACATGGTTTCCACTTGTTTCTTCGTTCTTTAGGAAGCTTCCAATCATTGATTCCTTCACCTTCCAAAGGGTCTTTCATCTAATCGATTTACAAGGTCCTTTGATCATCAATATTTCAATGTGTTCTATGTTCTTCAATGCTTCTTTTGTTTTCCTTCTTTGCCCGTTCTTCCTCATGTGTGCTTTCCATGTTGTTCTTGAGGCAATTGTAGTTGCAATCACTCATGACAAGCAACCATCAGCCTGAAAATTTCCCATTCTAACATGTTTTATGCATATTTTCTATTCATGCCTTGTCAATGTGTCTGAAAGGAACAAGGAGAGCTTCTGGGCACAAGGGTGCACTTCGAAAGGTTGAAGGGCGGAGGCTTCAGGACTTCAACATCCACTCATGCGCTCAAAAGGAAAGGAAATCAAGGCAAGGCGCATGGCACAAGTTCGAAGGACAAAGGGGAGAGATTCAGAATTTCCAAGTGCATCATGCATTCAAGGGAGAGAGGGAGGGCGCAAGGCGCACTTCTGAAGGTTGAAGGAGGGAGACTTCAAGTCTTCAGGGTGCATTCCTTCAGGTCGAAGGAGTGCACTCAAAGGAAGAGTTAGTTTCTAGAAAGGCGTGGTTTGGAACAAGGAAGGGGAAAGGGCTTAAGGAGTGCATTTTTCTCCCTTGGAGGGTGCATGGCACGCTTCCAAACAATTAAGGATTCCCGATCAAGGCTTCAGAGTGTGCTCATGCGCTTCCTGCCTTAATGGGTTCCCTTTGAAACCAAAATTTGTCTAAGTCTAGAAGATAGGAAAAGGGGTGAACATGATGAGTTTAGACGTAAAACCATGTGTGACACATACTGACTCATCGAGAGAAATTAGACAAGCTTGAAAAAGGATAAAGATACATCAAAATGCCACTTTACATGCATTCCCCATAACTGGTGGAGTGTGTACGACTACGACAAAAAAGTTTCATTTTATGACAACAAAGATGTTACGACCATGAAATACACTAAATATGTTCTAATAAATGTGAAGACACTTGAGAACACTCAAGAACACTTGAAGAATATAGATTGACATGAGACAACACTTGACAACCAAAGTAACACTAGATACGGCAATAAAGTAGGCTCCAAAATTTGAATGTAGTGAAATTTTGGAGGGTGTTGTGGTAATGACAATAGAACTCTTCTAGTTTCAAGCATTAACACAACCCATCAAGGATTGCCAACCCTCATCATCGCCTCCTTGAGCACTCATAGTGGTTATATTACTAAAGTGTAATGTAGTTAAAGCTCGAGTCACTATTAGGGGATACTAGATCCAACTTAGAAGTTGAAGATTACATTTATAATAGACACAATGACACTAAATCTCCATTACGGTTGGTTCTTATATGGTTTCCTTCCATTCTACACGAGTAGTTCACCAAAAGGCTATCATTAAAGCTTTCGATATTCACTCAAGTTTTTTCTTTATCAATCCATTAAGAGAATCAACTAACTGGAGCCCAACCATTTTGAGGAAAGCTTGGAGACTATACCCAATTTTTAGGTTTTGTTGGTGCCTCATTAGTTTTAAATATCTAAGAAAGAAATTTTAGGCCCCAATATAAATTGTTTCTATCTCAATTCTAAAAACAAACTTGATTCGATTAATATGGAAATATACCAATAACACATTTTACCTAATCTTGTGAATCAATGTGTTATTGAGTGATCCGTTGAGTTTGAGGACTCTTAGCACATGATTGCCATCATTTTAAAAGAAGTTAAGGCCAATGTCAACACCCTTTACCTAGAGGTAGTCATGTTATATATGCCCGCCACAAACATTTATTGAAGCATTCCTCACTTTTCCACCCTCATTATCCAATGCACATTTGATACAATATAAATAGGAGTTATACATGAAGAAAGTACTATACTTTTGAACCATATAGACACTGTGACCATAGAGAGGCATACAACCTGTGAAGCCATCAACAAAGCCAAGGGATGCAACTACATATCAATTAATGAACCACATACAACTATGGAGGATCACACTTTAAATTTTTAGTTTGGTTAACTCACATGCAAACCTAAATGTTTTAGTTGTGGATAACATGACACTTGGAAAGTTTTAGTTGTGGATGACATGACACTTGAAACTTTTAGTTTAGCTAACAAACATGACTACACTTACTAGGCATATTAATGTAAATATAGGCTTTGGGAAAATATCATAATACACTCATCTTTATACGAGATGATTGGATGGACTCCCATAAAATTGAAACCTTGTTGATGTGTGAATCAAACTACTCTAAATTTATTAGGATGCCAATACCACATGATTATAGATTGTGCAAAATGGTTTGATTGTGATAGGCATAAGTTTAGTCGTTGTAAGCATGCTTAGGAGGCCATCCACCTTACCCCACTACCACTAACCCTTGATTCGTGGATGAGTAACTTTTATTGCATAAATATACTTTCCTAGCACATTGTAGCTCAATACCATTTGAAGGATGAATTACACGCCTTTTGAGAATGTGTTTTGTTTGCCTCTTATAAGAGCACAACGATATTCATATGTTGAACATGTTTGATTATATGCCTCTTTCCCACAAACACTCCATCACCTATATGTCTTTTGTTTGACTTCACCTAGTTCACAACCTTTGCTTCTAGTTCCCAACTATATTTCATGTAAGCTTTCTAGTGTAATCTTCAATTACCAATCTACTTAGGTTCCAATACTTTAACCACATAGTGTTCAATGAAGCTAAACATTAGCATGTTCTATTAGTTAATATTATTGATCTAGTTAGCATCAGTTTTCTTAATGCAAGTAAAATTGGTATTTGGAGTTATTGCACTACCTAGATGTCACATCATTTGATAGATTGTGCTTGCACCTGAAAAATTATGCCACTTGACATTTATTTGTTTGAGTCATTTGACAAGAGGTCACTTGGTAACCATGTTGTTTGATAAGGTCTTGTCCACATCTATTTTAATGCCACCACAATAGTAGGTGCTTAAAACAAAATCTTCTTTGTTAGTGTTGATAGGATTTCCATCACATGCCCATTGCCTTAACTTTATATAACAACACATCAACCACCTTTTATAGATTTACAATTGATTAGTTTGCATTTATTAGATATATTGCATTGGCGATGCGCTGACACCACTCATTGATGTAAATGCATGAGTAGTTGGTGTAAGAAGATTAACATGTGAGTTTTTCCAATGAAAATCTTGGGGGGAATCTAAGAATTGCTTCCCATATTTGTTGATGGCATACCTAATAAATTGTTGGTATAGACTAGAACACTTCACCTAGAAGATTTAAACTAGACACCCATTGACCAAAATATATCAAATACCCAACAACATTAGTGTCAACTAATCAAACCAATATGTAAAAATTAAGTGTTAAAGTATCTAATTTATTCATACTTATCAATTATAAAAATATTCCTAATAAAATTATTATATTAATTTTTATTTATTTCATTTAATTAAATTATTAATTTTTATATTTAATTAATCATAATAAATTATCTAACTAATTAAACATTGAATTATATTTTTGATATGTATCACCAACCTGCATTTATAAAAATATTCCTAATGAAATTATTATATTAATTTTTATTTACTTCATTTTATTAAATTATTAATTTTATATTTAATTAATTCATAATAAATTATCTAACTCAATTAACATTGAATTATATTTTTGATATGTATCACCAACCTGCATTTGCTAAACACTAAAACTTTATTAATGTGAAAAGGCTTTAGTTATTATTTCCTTAACCTAAAAGATTGGATTTACAATTTTTTTATAAAAATAAAAATAACGCCCGTAATTCCGAGGAGCAAATAGACTGACTCAATATAATAAACTTTAATATAGAGTAGATTAAATATACAATTTTATTATTATTATAAAAAGACGCCTCTAATTCCTAGGAGCTAATAGAGTGTCTCAATATAATATAACTAGCTTCAATCCATTTTAACTCTAGATCTATCAAGCTCTAAGGGAGATCAAATATCTCTAGATGCAAACCTCAATTTTATTGCAAAAATTAAGGAAATGTTTGCACCTCGAGAGAGTTGATCGCTCTCGGCACTTGATACATCAGGAGTTAAGATGGATCTAAGTTGGTTCCAGTTGTACGGGATAACACAAATTGTTAAATACCTAAGAAATATGATAATTTTATTTTAAGTTTGCTCATTTACCTTTGGTTGTTAAGAATAGATCAATATTAACTCTACATCCCCACGAATCTTTAAAAATCAAATAATAAAGATTTTGAAGGAAGAATAAATTTATTTTTTAATATAAAATATAATTTATTTTTAATAAATATAAATTTATTTAGTTTTTTAATATAATATATTTTTAAATAAATTCACGTTAATGAGGTTCCTAAATATTTTTAATCCATTGTTGATGTGCGTTTTACATGGAAGCATAAATATCAAACAACATCATTGTGACTCGTGAGCATCATCAACAAAGATGGATGTGACATGTATAGACATTGCAAAACAATGCAATTGATTTATGTGCCCAACCCAATCAGACCAAACCCTAAGCCTATTTGATAACCGATGTACAAATTTATGTTGCATCAATAAATCCAAGTTATATAATAATACAACCCATAAATATATACTCAAATAAATGCAATCAAATAATATTCGTCGAAATCAATGCAATCAATTAATTCAATAACATTTCACCTAATGTATGCAATATTATTCACTAGGATCAATGTAATCAATTAATTTAATCACACTTAAACTAATGCATCCAATAATATTCATTGAAATAAATGCAACCAATGACTTATTTTATATTACATTTGAAATATTTCATTGGAGTAATAACCTATATGCTTACACATCCATTTTTATGGCAAATATGAATTCTTTTGCGGCAAGTTAATAATTAAACCGTATCCCTCAATTTTTAATTTTTCACAATAATTATGTAAATTGATTCCCCTAGATTTAATTTTTTTTTAATTTTCACAATAGTTTAAATTGTTGCTTATCCCTCTAATCTTTTTTTTTTTTTTTTTTCCTTTGGAAACTTAAATAATGATAATCTAACCCTAAACTAACCTCATAATCCCAAACAAAAAGGAGCATGAAGTCACATGTGCATTAGTCATTGTTGTTTGTTTATTTATGAATTATGATAAAAGTTCCCAAGAAAGAATCTTTTCAAAGCCGATGTGGTTCGAAGGTAATCATTTTACTTTGTTGGATTGGTCAACATATGTAAATGTTTCAGATTATTGAGGCAAAAAGAAGCCATAGTTGTAGTAGATGCATTCAATCACACTTAAACTAATGCATCCAATAGTATTCATTGAAATTAATGCAATCAATTACTGCATCCACATTTAAAATAATGCAATCCATTAATACGAAAAAGATGATGTCCTTCTGGTTGGTGCCTGATATGGGCTAGGGTTTCGGAACACATGCAGAACCTGCTAGCCTGATGGTGCCTGACCATCCTCTATGGACCCATCACAGCTACTCCCCGTAGTCGTTCACTCTTGGCACCCGTGATACTGTATGACCTCGTTTACGTCCCGTCATCAATACACTTAGCACCCGTGATACTACCTGCTCCTGTTTCCCCTCCACAGGTGGTTCAGTAACGAGGACAGTGGTTTGTAGCTCCCAGTGGCAGCTAGCACGTCGTTTTCAGGCAGTTAAAGATGGATCTCAATCAGGTTGACTACTCTGAAGACCCTTTCGCCAATGTTTCCATCTGGACATCCCCCCCCCCATGATCTCAGACGAGTTGTTCCTCCACAACAGTGACCTGCCGGATGTCCTTGCACCATTTCCATCGATTTCTTGTCCCTCCTACCTGGTCGTTACCCTACTTGAAGGCCCCCTCACATGGTCGGGTTTCGCTACTCCTCCCCCATTGTCGTGAACCCTAGAGTTTCTCGCTAGGTGCATAGGACCTGACCACACCATAGACTCCTTGGGTTCCATAGACTCCTCGGGTTATCGAACACACCCTCCGCCTGCTTCTTCACAATACCCATCATCTACCGCTTCCGGAGGACCCTCGGTATTTCCACAAGAAACCCCTCTTGTACCATTCTCGACGACTCCCACCTCTGGTTGCTTTGAAGGCATCCCTCTGAATCTAGAAGCGAACCCTTCTAGGTTGGGATCGGATACACAAAACCCTCATCAGAGCACCCCTCAAGCAAATAATTACGACAAGGGCCACAGGCCAGGGAAGAAGCCGAAGTGTGTAAAGTCAAGGACCCAAGATATTGCACTACGCTTGGGGGAGGATATCCAGTGGGGTGAAACAATGGACACCGCTCATAGAGTTTCTGTGGGTAGGGTTCGAGGGAGGGACTACATTGCAGCCAGGCTTAGACAATGGACTGCAGAAATTGGGGGCAACACATGGTTGAATTGCCTTTCGTTCAAAATTTCATTTGGGATGTTTTGCACTGCGTTTTTCTAGAGCCAAACACACCAATGGTTTTATCTAGTTTCTGGCACATAGAACAAGCCCTCGTGCTCCTCAGAAGTTGGAACCCTCTCTTCGACCCTGAGAGAGAACAGTTGGGTGCTGGACCACAGTGGGTCAAATTACTAGGCTTGCCTCTACACTTCTAGTCGGAGGACATTTTTAGGCGCATTAGTAATGCCCTGGGAACCTACTTGGAGCATGATAAATCATACCTTACCATGGGCACCATGGCATATGCAAGGATTCTGGTCCATCTTGACACTAGGGAGGGATTGCAAGAGCAAATTACTCTACTCTAGAGACATTTCTCACGAGTACAAATCCTAGATTATGAGGGATTCCCCTTTAGGTGCAGGAGGTGCCACAAGGTGGGACACTTATTTAGGGATTTCCCTCTAAATGGAGAAGTAAAGGTAACGAACAAGGGGAAGACGATCCCACCCAAAGCTACCAAGGTTCCTAAGCACCACACCAATTCTGAAGCAGCAACAACAACGACAGTCTAGGAGAATTCGAAGAAGCGCGGAAATGCACCCTATCGACCTCCCTCTAGTCCTCTGACCAGGGATAGGGTGGCTGCAGCAGCTACTCTATCTTCGGGTATGCCTCTCTCTAACCCTTGCTCTTTGAATTTCTCTACTTCGTCTTGTTTTCTAGTTCATCCTATGTTGATCATCATGGTATTGCATCGTCCTCCCCATCTCCTCGTTCCCTGGCCTACTCCTTGCAGCCTCCCCCCCCCCCAAACTTTCTCATGCACCCCCCCATCCTTCTTGGATACAATTTCCCCTGCCCTTTCCTCTGACTCTTAGAAGGGGTCTCTTACACACTCCTACTCGCTCTGATCACTAATTCGATCACAACCTCGTGATTCTATCGGCATTGGTATAGTATCCCCTTCCATCCCTCCGAAACCTCCTCAGGGTAGACCCTCCTCCCTCTCAAAATCCAAGCAACAGGCAGGGGCGGAGGTCGTCTCGGGCCGACACCTTGATATAGACCACGTTCTTAGAGCAAAAAACACCCTGGAGCCATCTCCCTCATGAAGCTTCTCTCTTACAACTGTCGGGGGTTAGCTAGCCCTAAGAAAAAACTAGCATTTCAGAGGCTTCTAAGTACTGAGCTAGTAGATGTCATATTCCTTCAGGAAACCCTAGGTTTAGCAATGGTCATCACTCACCTCCTAGAATCCATGCTACCCGGATGGTCATTTCATGCCCTTGATGTAAACGAGCGCTCAGGTGGAATTGCGATGGGATACAACTCCAGGACCATCAAGCTATGTAACATTTGGGGTGGTATTGGTCATATTGGGGTGGACATCTTCTCATCTGAACTTGGCATTGACATCAAACTCATTAACATTTATGGCCCATGCCAAAATTGAGAAGGTTTCTGGGAGCATCTGTTGATCTCCAATCTAATGCAAGGGATAACCTTATCCTTAGAGGAGATCTTAATTTCTCCATTGGATACTCAGAATCATGGGGTCATCGTGCTTAGATTGACCCACTAGCTGCATTTTTCGAAACAATCCTGGAGGACGACAGTCTAATCGATATCCTATTTGCTAAATTACAACCCACATGGAGGAACAAAAGAACAGGGGAGGATAGGTTGGCTAGAAGACTAAACCACTTCCTATTTAAAGAGTGATTGTTGAGTATGGGGTATAACTATAGGCAGTGGGTTGGATCGGGGGGATTATCAAATGACTCGCTGATATACCTTGAAGTTAGAGGTGGCTTGAACAAACCCAAAGCCCCATTCAAGTTCAACTCAACATGGATAAAATATGTAGACTTCATTAAAGTGGTAATTGATTATTGGAAGTCCCACCCTCCTGTAGCGGGTGGGAATACAGCAGAAAGTTTTGCCCACAATTTAAGCAAGCTGAAGAGAGTATCAAAACGTTGGGCACACAACAAGAGACTAAGGGATGAACAGACCCTGAGAGGCATTGAACCTGAGATTGTTGATATGGAGGATGAGCAAGCTTGGGATGCACAACACCTGAACAGAAGGATAGGCTCACATCCTTAATAGCACAAAGAAGTAAAATCCTAAAGGAAAAGGAAGAATCATAGAGGCTGAGAAGCAAAGCCATTTGGCTTCTTGAGGGCGATGATAACACAAAATTATACCACATACCACAAGTTTTCTAATGGACGTAAAGAAATTAACACCAATTGGTACTTGAACAATGAGAAGGGCATCAGAGTGAATACCTTTCAGCAACTAGCCTCCTTTGGCACATCATACTTCAAGCAGCTCTACAAAGCTCCCCCTAATGCAACACTAGCTGAAATCATCAGGTGGCTCAATTGTTTCCTCTGTTCGTGGATCAGGAGGATGCATTGGACCTCAACAAGGCAATCACTATGGGGGAACTCGAAGCCACATTGAAATGGTTCAAGCGAGACAAGAGTCCAGGACCAGATGGTTGGTCGATCGAGTTCTACATTGCTTTTTTCGAACTCCTTGGAGATTACCTTCTTAAGGTCATTGAAGATTGTCGAATCTCTGGGAGGATGTATGAGGCCTTCAACACCACTTTCATTGCACTCTTCCCTAAATATGATAATCCTGACTCTTTTGATGACTTCCGCCCCATATCCCTCTGTAACTGTATCTACAAAATCATCGCCGAGATCATTACCAATTGCCTTCGTCCCATTTTATCCTCACATATCTCCTCAGAACAATCCGCCTTCCTTCAGGATCAACAGATCCATGAAGTTGTAGGAACTGCACAAGAGGTATTGCATTCTATACAAATGAAGAAATTAAAAGGTATGATCCTCAAGGTAGACCTCTCAAAAGCGTTCGATCATGCTAGTTGGTTATATATTAGAATGCTCTTAACTCATCTTGGCTTTCCCATAGATTTTATACAGTGGATCATGTGTTGCATAAAAAACATAACTTTCAGTGTCCTTATCAATGGATCGACATCACCTTTGTTCCACTTAGAAAGAGGACTTAGGCAGGGATGTCCTCTATCCCCTCTATTATTTTTACTCATTATGGAGGGCCTCAACAGACTCGTATTGGAAGAACACGGGATGGCAAGACCACAGGGCATCACGATTACAGACAGATGCATCCTAACCCATCTGCTCTTTGTAGATGATGTGTTGATCTTCCTTAACAGAGGCATTGGGGATTAGACTGACTTACAAAATATCATGGTAATATTTCGTACTGCTACCGGTATGGAAATCAATAGTCTAAAATCCACTATAATGGTTTCGAGATGCACACCTCATGAAATACGGTTCACCCTCCACAGATTCCCATTTACTCTTCTGAGCTGGATGATGGTCTTAGGTACTTGGGTACCAATCGAAACCCCTTGGATACAAGATTGCAAACTGGACATGGTTAATCTCTAAGCTAGAAAGAAGACTTAACATCTGGCACCACAAGTACCTCTACAGAGCAGGCCGGCTAGTTCTTATTAAATTTGTACTCGAAGCTACCCCTGTACCTAGATCCCAAGGGGAATACTCTCTAGAATAAAAAAATCTCTGATGCAGATTCCTTTGGAAGGGAAAATAGTCTGAGAGAATCTTTTCCTGGACTAGATGGGAGTTGATAGCACTTCCAAAGAAATGGGGAGGATGGGGAATTAAAAGAATAGACAATTTCTCTTCCGCACTGGCTGCTAAGCTAGGATGGCATGTGGTTACCACCAACAGCTTATGGACAAGGGTGGCATATTCAAAATATATATCTCCCCTAAACTTTATGGACTAGATCTGTCAACCCAACTGGAACAAGACTGGGATATCTATAATATGGAAAGCAGTGATAAACTCCCAACCTCTTATCCGAGAAGGGATCACATGGAAAATATAGTTTGGCTCATTGGTCCGCATTGGATTAGATCCTTGGATCAGTAGTGGAAACACACTTCCCATAGGATCTAATGCTCCACCTCAACAATTCAGGCATCATTCATATCAATCACATTGCAGACCCTGAGCACACAACCATTTTTCAATAGGCATGGAAGACTACACGGAGACTACACCTCCCTCAGGTTTGGCATCATCAATGGGGGGAATACATTGTTGCACTGAGTGAATCACACATTAGGATTACTAAGGGGGAAGATGAGATCATATGGGCCCATGCAAAAAATGGTAGATACTCTCCAAAGGAAGGATACCTCTGTATCTATGTTGTCCATCGACCACTGATTGTTGAACATTGGTGGAAACACCTGTGGAAACTGAAGGCACCTCCCAGAACGAGATTGTTTATGTGGAAGGTACTTAAGAACAAGGCCCCCACGGGGGACAACTTGAACAAGAGAGCCCATCATGGACCATCTTGGTGCTGCATTTGCAAGAACAGCTCAGAAGCTATTGATCACCTCTTCCTTACTTGCCCGGTCATTGTGGATATTTGGAACACAATCCTTAGGGCCATCAATCCCCATTGTCAAAGGTAGGGCACATCTTTTTTAGATGCATGGATATCATGGTGGTCAACTGTAGCTCCAAACAAGGATAGGAACCTACCCCTTCTCACTTGTTGGGCGATCTGGATCACATGAAACCGTTACATTTTCCAAAATACCATCTCATATTGGCCTTCCATCATCGCACGCATTCTTGCCAACTATAACTCCATCCTTGGTGATGATGTTGCTCCATCCATTAGGATTATTGTCCCTGAGGTCATCAACCGAGAATACCCCTGGGCATATTTCGATGGCTCTGCATAGGATGCAAGCTGTGGGGGGGTGCTTTACTATACCTCTCTGACTCTCACTACTATAAAATACAAATGGGTCTGGAAAGGGATACCAATAATTATGCAGAGTTGATCACTCTAAAACATCTCCTACACTTTGCCATGGAAAAACAATGCAGGAATATTCAAATCTTTGGGGACTCCAAAATAGTTTGTAATTGGATAAACAAAACATCAAATTGTTCTGAATATTCATTGAGACCTATATTGGAAGAGGCACATAGACTCACTGCACATTTTGATCACTTTGTTTGTCGCCATATCTACAGGGAACACAACCATATTGTCGATCATCTTTCCAAGGAAGTTGTGAACTGGCCTCGTGGTACATGGATGATCCAGGAGCAGCAGGACGGTGCACACTATTAGTACTACCACCGTCCATACATGGATTACATATAACTAGCTCAGGAGGAGCCTGATTCTCATGTTTATAATTTTGGCTTAAATTATCAGCATATTTGTATATTGTGATATTACTAGCTATATATATATGACAGACAAATGTACTCCCTGCGAGGAGTTTTTTTATCTCTTTTGAACAACACAGAAGACATATTCTCCATGCGTGGAGAATCATTGATCTTTTTGATACTTTATTTTTTTTATAGGCAAACAACCTCACATATAACATATGCAATCATCGTATACAATATGTAATTTTCTTATATCAATGAAAATTACAATTTTTCCAAGGGGCAAAAAATGTAGTTCATTAATATTCATTTAAATCAATGCAATGAATTAATTCAATCGCACTTGCATGCAATAATATTCATTGAAATCAACACAATCATTGACTTATTTTACATTAAATTTGAAATCTTTCATTGGACTAATAACCTATATATATACACATCCATTTTTATGGAAAATATAAATTCTTATGCAGTAAGTTAATAATTAAATCTTATCCCTGAATTTTTTAATTTTCAGAATAATTACGTGAATTGATTTCTTTGTATTTAAATTTTTAATTTTCACGGGTTTTGCTTGAGGGAGTGGGGGAGAATTATGGGGGAAAATTGTGAAGTTGAGAAGTGATGGAGGAATTGGGGTTGGTTACTAGTAGTTTTTTCTTGGTCCTACGTCTGTAACCTGCATCTGCTTGGTATGGTTTCAATTTCCCTTTGTTTTTGAAATTTTGTTGTCTCGCATGGGGACCATGGGAATTGTGGGTAGAGGGTCGAGCGAGGATGCCTATAGGGGTCTTGCGGGTATAGGTAGAGAGATAGGTTTGGAGGGGTGCGTGTGTAAGTCCACCTGCAGTTTAGGAGCCGGTGCCTGCTGTAGATGCAAGTGCAGCTATTGGGAGGTAGTTAGAAACCACAACAGAGAAGGAAATGTTGGGAACTATTGGACACCTAATCCTCAATGGGTTAGTGTGGAAGCCGAATGGACAAAAGGAGTCCAAGAGACCTTGGGATGTGAAACCCAACAGTCACATAATGTACTATAAATGTATATCTCTTGTTAATAAAAATTGTACCTGCATGATTTATCATTCATATTGTTCTTGCTCCCATGTGTGTTTAACATGGTATCAGAGCAGGCGTATTCCTGCCCTGCATAATTAATTTGAGCCATTTGTTTTATGGCCTTTCTGTGCAGTTTATTTCTGCCATATTCCTTTATACATACCTGCGGCCTGTCTTCCATATTCACTTAAACGATGAAACGTTCCTCTGCCAGCGCTATCCAAACTGTTCTGACATGTCTGTCTATCATATATATTTTTGATATTGTCTGCACCTTCTATCAAGCTTGCACCCTCTATGAAGAGACCAGCTGCAAACGTTGTCTCATTGCATCAGTGTCATAGACATTTTATACCTGCGCTCTCTGTCTGACATTCATCTGACATTCGCCTAACATTGAAACGTTTGAGCATTGGCCTGTTCTTCCATTATACCCTTCAACGTTGTGTGTTCATTCCATTGAACGCTTTCCAGCGCTGCCCTTACTGTCCTGAAAGGAACGATACTTGACATTTGAACGCTGCTTGAAATTGGATCCAGATAAGAATGCCATATGGTATTGGTATCAACGCTGTCTAACAATTATACATCAGAATGATTGAAACTGAATGCTTGTTCATGCTATCGACGTTGTTCATTCCATCGGTGCTGAGCATCAACAACAACACACCGCCTAGCATAACCGCAAGCAAGAATCGCAAGAATTTCATCATCGAGGTACTCTTTTCTTAACATTCTTCTGTGCTCGTCCACCATAAGTCTGCTGCTTTGTGCTCCTTGCGGGCGAACTCGAACCCGCGTCTCTGCAGTACTAAATCATGCAGTAAAGAAGACGCCGTCATCGTGGGTCTGCCGATTTCCTGGTGACCGCTTCTACCTTAGATGCAGACTTGTTTCTGTCATGGTATTTAAACGCTGCCTGTTGTAATATTTAAATGCTGCTGGTTGAATCCTAGTCATTGAATCAGTGGCCCATTGAATCGACTCAGAAGCATGGAGGGTGCTGCTGGACCTTACCATGGCCGACGGAGATAGTGTTACTAAAATCGTTTTGTGTTATATCTTGGTTCTCTCGATGGCTGTGTGGGATTGTTCCTCCTTGATGTCCCTCATATAACTGAAGCAAAAAAAAATGATTGTGATGCTGTGAATGGTACTGTTGTGAGAGGTCAAGATGTTTATCCGCCACTTGTGATTATTGTGAGAAGCGAATCTACAGGAGCCGCCATTTCCAAAGTCATGTTTATTACGTGAGTGCTCCAGTTTGGTATTAAATTCAAAAAGACCGATTTGTTATTACATTAATAGTGGACCAAATTTCTTGTGTATGAAACTCCTGCCGATTTGTTGGGCAAGTTCGTTAATCCCGTAACATTTTTCTCTAGGCCGAATCACCTAAACCCCGTGCCAAGTCTGAGACAAATTTGGGTGTGTGGACAGAGTTATCACCAGTTGGGAAGTAACATGGGTGTTTGGGCCGAAGTGCCAGTGGCTTATAGGCTTTTTGTGGATGGACCAATGCCTCATATTGTTGGTTGTGTGTATCAGTTTGGAAGGCACCAGAAATCCTCATACACCAAGAATACCTCTGCGACTAATTGTTACGCTATCCGCTGAGGCCGAGTATCCCATTTATTTGCTAAACAAGTTCACATAATAGATTAATCTATATGTCTTTAAAAGGGAAAGCCGAGCACTAGTTTGGGTCATCATAGCTCAAAGGAGTGGGCATTCGCTGATTCCATATCTGACATATTCTCTGTGGCAGACTATTTCGAGATCCGAGTTCAATTATAGTATGTGGTAGTCTCAAGGCCGAGTTAATTTGACTCAAAGGTTCAATTGTTGTCACAACAGTGGTTTTCAAGACTGAATTATTGCATAATATTAGAGGGCGGAATATTTGTATCCGATTTATAAAATCAGTCTCACAATTATTATCTTCCTGGGCACAGACTGTCATTTTGTTGACTATATTCCTTGTTGTTGGAGCAACATTCTGGGTCTAAAAGTCCTTGTTGGAATTTACTCTCATTGCTTCTCTTCATTGCTAGAAAGTGGCAAGATCATAGAATATTAATTTGTACCCCAGTCAAAGCATATGAGTATTCAAGTCCTGCCCATGACATGGTGTTATAATTATTGAAGTTTTGATAGTCATCATTTCTTATTTGAAAGTGAAGGAGTACTTGAAGGATTCAAGCAAGTTTGCAGTTGTTGTTGCCCCAGTTGTGGTATTAAAACTCATTATAGTCTCTGTCTACATATATATGCATCGATTCCTTGATTCATTTGCTGCACATTTACAAAGGATTTTTCTGTGTCTTTGTACTGTGAGTGGGTGTTACTTTTACTCATCGAGTCATAGTTGTGATCAGTTTTTAAAAGGTGTAATTTTGACAATGGAAAATATGGCTCGAATTACTGAAATATTAGAGTTCTTAAAAACTATGATACATTCCTCTAATCATGATACATTAAAAGTCAGCAAAGTTTCTCTCACAGACATTCAGGTCTGTCTACAAAATGCACAAGAGAAAATTGATTTTTTGCAGCTTGAGACAAAGCTACAGCAGGAAGAATTACACCAGTGGAGTCATCATTCTGAACCTGTTTCTGTTCAGAAGATTGAAACAAACTCCCATAAACAGCAAGTCAATAATGTTACAGCTGGTTCAGATTTAGTACCCAATAAAGCAACAATTGTACATGTAGATACAGAAACTCAGTGTGCACTTCCCAAGCCCATCATCAGACCTTGGGAACAACTTGTCCACAACAAGCACAGAACTGGTCTTGGATATGACAAGGACTTGTCCTTTCATATTCTAGACTACTCAAAGCCCATTTAGTTTCAGAGTGTTGGATTCATTCATGACAGTTCACCTCCAGCTGTTCCAGATTCTACCCCTCTACCACAGCAACAACAACAACAGATTGTGAAATGCCAACACTGTGATCGAGTTGGCCATTTGAAAGATCATTGTTTTGATCTTCTTCCGTGTAAGCACTGTCATAAAACCACTCATTATTCACATGAATGCTTCAGCAACAAACACCCTGCAAGAACAAAGATTCATCTTGGATGGATCGCTTCTTGGCAATGGGCATCAACAGCCAAGAAGATATTCCAAACACATTTCAGAACTTGTTCCAGAATATTGAACAGTCTTGCAATTGAGTTTTCTCCATCATCTCACCTTGTATCTGACAGGGGGGGAAATGATGGTCATCTACAAGCTTCAAAGTCACATCAAGCGAATCTGAGCCACAACCTGCCACACCAGTTTCAGAGTTGTAGCTAGCGACAAATATGCCCGTGAACATGCCTTCAGTTGGCAATCTGGGACACTTCCTCTAGCAAAAGACTTCAGCTTCTTGCCAGTTTTGGAAGAATTCCAGGAACACAATTGAGAACACTTCTTCTAGCAGAAGACTCCAGCTTCTTGCCAGTTTTGGAAGAGTTCCAGGAATTGCATTAAGCATTCCAGAGTTGTTGGTCATCCTTAAACCATCACAGGTTGAGACTTCCCTTTTCAGGTTGAAGTTTTACCTTTTATGCGAGGTGAAACCTCCCTTTTATGGTTGAAGGTTTCCCTCTTTAAAACAATAGGATCACTTCCTCTAGCAGAAGACTTCAGCGTCTTGCCAGTTTTGGAAGAGTTCCGGGAATTGCACTAAGCGTTCCAGTGTTGGTGGCCATCCTTAAACCACCGCCCTTTATACCAACATTTCAGAGAGCACATTCAGCCTAGCGCTGCCATGCATTTTTGCACATTTTGTATTACAGCTCTTTTCTTGGACTCATACATAACCCTTCGGATTAAGGGGGGGAATGTTGGACACCTAATCCTAAATGGGTTAGCGTGGAAGTCGAATGGACAAAAGCAGTCCAAGGGACCTTGGGATGTGAATCCCAACGGTCACCATATTGTACTAGAAATGTATATCAATTGTTAATAAAAATCGAATTGCATGTTTTATCTTTCCTATCTTTCTCGCTCCCCATGCGTGTTTAACACCTTTATTGCCTAACCTTGGGATGAAAATAAGAAAACAATTGCAAATAGAGGCCTCAAACCCTAACTGTTTAGGCTGGGTGAGGGATGGGCCCTCGAATACACTTGGAAAGAGAAAATCAAAAACCTACGATGTTCTTATGGAGACCACGAATATATATAAAAGAAAGTCATAAGCATAAATGTTAATTTTTAATTTTTAATTTTTTTGTTATTTATTTTTTGTTTTGTTTATGAAGTTTGAAATTTCTACCAATATTAAAGTGAAATATCTACAAATATTATATTCACAGAAATTAAAACAAGAAAAACTATTCAAATATCATTTACAAACATTTACAATGTAACTAACTCTTTAAATAGCAGATTTATTCTATTGAGCACAATAATTTTAAAAGAGATACATGAGATAAATAATTTTTTCTTCTAGCTAAGGTCTTCAAACCCTGCAACAAATTTGTTAGATAAATCTTTCAAGTGAAATAAAATGGGCTTTCCTACTGAATCACTCAAGAGTTGGTTAAGTTCAGCAAAAGCATCCCTTACGCTTGAGATCTATTTCAACTTAATATTCTCTACATACTTTAGAAATATTTTATTAGCTTCAAATGAGACATGAAAAATATAATGGAAGAATATTCTAGCAACTTAAACGAAAGCACACTAGCCACTTCCAATTCTAAAATATTTTCCAGATCTAATTACCAGTGTAAGATAGCTATACACTAGTAGTTCTATATAAGCAAATGAAGTAACAAATAAAATTACGAGTAGGAAATTAAGCTCAAGATTTCATTACCATATCCATAAGAGAAAAGCCACAAATTTTCACCCCAAAGACTTGTGTATTATTATTGCAAAATAGAAAAAGCTTCAAGACCAAAAGCTAGAGCACAACATCGAGAGATGATACAATGAAGAGCATATGCTTATATAGATAAAACAAGAGCTCTAGAGGCTTCCAAGTGAATAACGGCTAGTCCCATGAAGGTGCACCATTAAATGCTTGATCCATGTCAAAATGATTTCGATCATTGATTGCTTGAGAGAAAATTTGAATTCCTTGTGTTGCTCTTTTCTTGGTCCAAAAATATCTTTTTTTGACATTTTCTCCTCGAAAAACTCCCATTCTTTTAACCAACTTGGACCATGAATTCGATTTTCATTAAGAAATCGATTTTCTTGGGAATTAATTCCTTTTTTCTAGGCCAAAAATATTTTCTTGCTTGATTTGTGGAGATCCACTTCTTGAAAAGTGCACATTCACTTTTTAATATTTTTCACTTGGAGAGAATTTATTTTTCTCTCATTTTTATTTTTTGACCAAATTCTGGCTAATTATTTAACCACTTTTTTGCCAGAAAACCAAAATATAAAAATCATTTAATTTTCTGGCTTAGAATTTTAATTTATTTTGGCCAGAAAAATTAATTGATTGATACTAGAGGGTATTAATAATTTATTCCACCCTTAGATATTTAAGCCATGGTATTTAAATATGAGGGACCATGCACCAAAATATTTTTACATGAAGATATTATAATTAACTCAACCCTTGAAAGGGGAAAACACCTTTAGACATAGACCCTTAATAATTTACCCAATTATGCGACCAACATGATTTAGTGGACCAAGTGACTTGTAACAGAATAATTTAGCCAATTAGCTTAAATGATTCACAAATCACTTTTACAAAAGACTCGGCTAGAACACTAAGACTCACCTAAGACCTTGACGATAAATTCTACCCTAGCTTTGGGGTGAGGCTAGAGGGGAAAACTCTTCCGATCATTCGTGTTTTTTTAAATATGGATGAATCAGTGAGACGAAAAACCTCCTAAGATGAAAATTATCACCAAAATAATAGGCTTACCTAGGTTGTTACATACGTATATGGTCTTACTAGAATCATTTACATTACAAACATTGCAGAATGGGTTTATAACTCTGATACACTGATGACTGATGAATCTTGGATATTTGACTGTTCAAACATGAAGGAATTCCTTTGCAAAAAAGTGCACTGCTACAGGGTAGTTGACACAGAGTGGTCAACAGGGTTCCCGCAGAAACGTCATTGAGCTTGGGTGGATGTCAATTGCTCTTATAGAAGAAGATTGAGGATGAGAGAAGTTTGAAGTTTGTTTTAGAAAATATGACAAACTGGAACAAAAGGAACCTTGGAGCCTTTGCAACTACAACACTAAAAGAGGCAAAAACCATTAAGCTATGGCTTGTTTGCTAAGATCGATCAAGGTGCAAAGCAAAGAGCGTACTAGGATTAATAATAGAGAACCATGAAATATACTAGAACAACATGGTAAATGTGAAATTTTCTAGTTACCCAGAAAACAACACATTTCAATCTTCAGCTGAAAGTAATAAATAAAAACATGAAAAACACCATTCACGAAATTAAAATTGTAGTAGAAATGCGAGAAACCAATCACACAACTACTACAAGTATTTTTGGACAAATGTCTCTAGAAAAACCCCAATGTGGGGAAACCCAGTGTTCAGTTTGAGGGTTGATATTATTATCTTCAGTAAAAACTGCTATTGAGAAATTACGTCAACTGTTTGCCTCACACTAACAAAGCTTCGACAATATTTATCTTCTCCTTTGCTGATCAATTCGGCTACGGAAATAACCCCTTGGCCCCTTTCTTGCAATGCGCACTGCCTCTAGCAATTCCAACTGGCACTCTGACAATTCGCACTGGCTCTCTGGAAAAATCACACTGCTTACACTTGTGTCCTTTTGAAGCTCGATCTAGCTTCCAGGAATTTCGATCTGTCTTCTAGGCTTCACACTACCTCCTGGAGAACTCACACCTCCTTTGGCAAACTCACACTTGCTCCAGAAAATTAACTCGACCCTCTTTTGCAGAAAATAAACTAATAGCAAAACCTCCATTTGAAATCAATAGCTTGAAGTCTCTTGGATGAAGTATAACTCTAGGAATTCTTTCTTCAACCACTGTTGCTGAAACCCTCTTAGTGTCTTACTGAAAAGTCACCCAACTCGAATGATCTTTGTGATAGTCTCTTGGATGAAGTATAACTCTAGGAATTCTTTCTTCAACCACTGTTGCTGAAACCCTCTTAGTGTCTTAGTGAAAAGTCGCCCAACTCGAATGATCTTTGTGATAGTCTCTTGGATGAAGTATAACTCTAGGAATTCTTTCTTCAGCCACTGTTGCTGAAACCCTCTTAGTGTCTTAGTGAAAAGTCACCCAACTCGAAAGATCTTTGTGATCTAATCTATCTCCAATGCTGCCCATCGATCTCCCTTTATAATCTGTCATTCACAAATGAATGACCATGATTAGAAGTTAAGTTGATCCATTTGATGGCTAAGATTAACTTAGAAACTTTCTACAAATTTCTATAGGTAATTCAATCTTATCTAAACTAATGTCAATTAATTATGTGCTTTCCCTAAGTTTAGACTTAGGAAATATTTAAAAAATCACTAGTTTACATAATTAAGATATTTTCTCTAGGTGAAACTTAGGAAAAATTATATGGGCTTGGAGATAATTAATTCCTCTGTGTCCCTATTGTCAATGGCACCTCTCAGGATTAGAACACCTGTCCGAGCCACAATTTTTAACAGTAAAACAAGAATAGTGCAGTAAATTTAGAAAAGAAAACTCTACAAAAGAATTATTTTATTTCCTTTTTGAATCACTAGAGAGAAGTGAGCATATATTCGGCAAACATAAGTATTTTTGGATAAAACAAAAGGTGTTTTTAGCAGGAAACGATGTTTTGGACTCAATGGAAGGGTCCACTAGACCCATTAATGCTAAAAATTTGCAAAAACAGAACTGCTCTTTGTATGCAAGACAACTACGACACACAATTGCACAATAGACAAAATCATACTCAGATCTACACAATACTCCTCTAGTCATTGCAGGCTGTGAGGATCTTAAATAAAAAATTCAATGAAGCTTTCCATGTGCTCTGAAACCACTTGAGAAAAACATGATATATTCACACATGTTGAACAGTATAAGACATCCACTCACACACAAATCAAGGGAGACACCCTTGTATTTACTTGTTTAAAAACCCTCATAGAGGAAAACCAATCTGCAGCACTTGAAGGCAATTTGTACCACATAAAATAATTTACATGAATGTGTCTCACTTTGATCATCAACAAGTGTTCCTCCATGCTCTTTAAATAAATATCATGGACAAATCAGGGGTTAAGTCACAGATCATTGTCATTGATATTGAGGAGAGGTTGAGCAAGGGGAGGTTGGTGGGGGAGCATACATTGACATAGGAAAATCCGATAAGGGGAGTAAAGCAATAGTGGATATTAAGCCAATGTGGATTTGGTCTCTATAAAGGATCTTGGGCTTTTATGACACACAAAATTTCCTTAAATTTGAAGCTATTATGAAAAGGAAGCTTGGAAGTCATTTAAAATTACAATCTCTAAGAAGGCTAGTTCAAAAATAAATTTAACAACAAACTGATACAAAGAGCATTATAGCTATCAGTTTGAGGATGTATTCTTCCCAATGATAGTGTGCTGCTAAATCTTACTTGGGAAAGCTATTCATAATAGTATATATCAGCAAATGTATATTTTGTCTTTGCTAAAAATGCAGTAGAGTTTTGTATACCATGAGTGATAATCTAATAATATTTTGATGAATTATAGTTCTTTCCATCTAAGAGATACAATGCTCCACTTTCTCTTCACAGTGTGTTCTAATTTGTCTATGAATTCGTCAATCTATGAAGGTAGGGATTTTGCCAACTGTCGGTTATATTTTAGAAAAAAATTATCCCAAGAGAAAGGAAAATGAAAAAATCACCATGCTATCTTCTTAATTTGAATCCTACGCATCTACATGGCATCCTTTGTTATGCAAACAAAGGGAATGGGAAGGGTAACCTGATTTGTGTAGGTTATCCCAGAGCTTGCATAGGAAGGGAAGGATATTCCTTTTCTTTACATAGCAAAGATAAGGACCTTATCTTCCTGAGCGGAGTGAAGGGAAGGTTTTCCTTTGCATTGGTTGTGCTCAGATAAGTTATTTCTTTTGTTCACATACTTAATAGGAGATAAAGGGGAGGGAAGGGAGGTTAAGGACCTTAACCTCCCATCAATGTCACAAGGTTCGCCAAACTTGAACCTTGAAGTTCGAAGTTCGGCGAACCTCAAAACAAAAGTCAAATTCGCCTCAGGTTCGACCAAAGTTCGATTTAGGTTCGCTGATTTGGTTCAGATTCTCTCCTTGGATTTCCATACAACGGTCAAATGTCCGGTTGAATGAAAGGAAAGTGTTCCCTCAAACTGTTGGATTTAATTCTTGAGGTTCTAATTGAGATCTGAACTTTTTTAAAATTCAACACAGGTTTTAGTGGATGGTGACGCGCGAGTTCAAATAAATTTATAAATCTCGTAGTTGAATCACCCATTAATAAATATGGGTTTTCTCTCAGCGGTAGACACCTCATTATGGTGAGATTAGTTGAATTGTAATGCCTAGAAACGATAATAATGGTTTGGGATATACCTGCCTAATTGCTCGAGTGCAGGCATTTTATCTGTTTTCCTTTCCTCGTGTCAGATTTGGTCTTTTATTCTAGCAATCAAAGTTTATGAAAATTAGCAGGGTTGATCTAATATCATATCATAAGGGTGTTATTAAGGGTTGATGGAACATTGGAGGTTGTTTACCCCTATCCATACGAGTTGGAAATATGCATAGTTTAAGATAGAAGCAAATGGAGAATTATGAATTATTAATATGTTGTAATATATATTATAAATTATTAAAAGTTATATTTATAAACATAGATTTTAATAAAATATATATAATGATAATTATAATTAGTGATAATTAACTTTTGAAAAATGTATATTGATGAAAGTAATAATGTTAGCAAATGGAGAATTATGAATTACTAAAAGTTATATTTATAATATATTATATATATATTTTTAAATAAGACGGGTAGCTTTTAACATAGCTTATACTATAGACCTTCGAAAAGACTCCACCATACTCTTAATCGACAAAACATACATGTAACTTGAAAAGAAAACTGCTACCCACTGCTACCAGGTGCAATTTCTC
Organism: Pinus taeda; assembly: GCA_000404065.3. Classification (NCBI taxonomy): domain Eukaryota; kingdom Viridiplantae; phylum Streptophyta; class Pinopsida; order Pinales; family Pinaceae; genus Pinus; species Pinus taeda. The sequence continues at coordinate 141,292 of APFE030845914.1, forward strand.
CCAAGGCCTCGTTCGAAGGCGTGATCAGTTCTTCTACACCACCAGCCCCAGGTTCCAGTTCTTGAATTGCGGCACCCGTGACACCTTCAACATGAGGGACAGAGCCATCCTCAAATCCAAAGACTTCTTTCAACACCCTGACCATGGTTGTTTGGACTTTCACTTCGATGTTTTCCACCTTGTGACCTAGTCTCAAAACGTTTGTACTCAAAATTTCCATGGTTTTTTGGAGTAATGTCATGTCTTTACCAAGACCCGTCAACTGGGCATATAGTATCGCCATATTTTCATTAATTTCTTTCACTACTTCCTTTTCACTTGCTTGTAGGAGCTACAACCATGTCCTCAAAGTTCCCATTGCGACTAGACCCTGCCTCGCCACCACTTGCATTACTAGTAGATGCTATTTTCTTGGCAATTCTTACCTAAACTGACAAGATCCAATGGTGAACCATTCACAACCAACTTAAGAAATTTCAACCCCTACTCCGGTTATCTGTTTTGCTTATCACTCCATGCATTTAGTTTTAAATCCAAGCATGATAAAAAATTCGAAAATTTGGAAATGACAATATTTTCCGAAAACACAAATTTAGAGATTTCATAACTGTTGAAATCGCAGAAATAAAACACAACAAAATTATGACAGCCACACACAGAAAATAACACAGTGATTTTTGGTCAATGTGACCCTGGAAAAACCAACTGCAACTCTTGGGGAAAACCAGTTTAAGAGCTCTTCTTTATTTCTGAAAATGCTTTTACAAAGAAACTAAAATACACAGTAAAAATTTTGGCAACCACAAATTACAACTTATCTTGATTTCCGTTCTTGAATTCCACCTCGAAAATCATGCCAATCAGCAAACAACCAAAACATAATTTTTTGCCAGCAATAAAACAACATTAATTGCTATACAGACTCCCTCAAAAAATGTGCCCAGAACTTGCTATACAGATTGTATGGACCGTACATATTTCAGTGGTACCCTAAGATCCAATGGCTGAGATTCATTTAGATCTAGGGATGAGAATAAATGTGTATTTAATTCTCACTTTCTATTTTTTAACTCACCCACTTAAATAAAGACCTACTTAGCCTATTATTTCCATAGTCGCTTTTTCACTTTCTAATTCTTCATTGACTTTAATAAAGTCACCTTTAAATTAGAATGTAACTTTAGCCCTTGTAAAGTCACTTTTAGATTAGAATGTAACTTTACCACTTATAAAGTCACTTTTAAATTAAATTGACTTTACCACTTATAAAGTCACTTTTAAATTAAATTGACTTTACCACTTATAAAGTCACTTTAGGAGAAAAGTACAAATAAATTTGGACACTTTTCCCTAGGCCAAAGATCAAAGCCTTAGGGAACTACTTGTCCTCTGGTACCCAAATAATAGCTTGGTTCATCCCGACATTCATTCCCGTCTTTTCTTCCATAAATGTGAAGCGATTTTGCCTCATGGCTAAACAACTACCCTCCATCTCCACCGCCGCCAAAACAACCCTGGAACAGATAGCGATAGTCCCTGCCCAACCTACGAATGGCACTGTAATAAATCTCTAAGTAAATACTTGAGGAAAAAAAGCCGACCTGTCACGGTTCATGGTCTACGAACTCCAACTATCACACTTGTTCTACTCCCAATGCACTGCAGAAAGCCATCAGGATGCTGTCCATAATAATTGCTTGATTGAGGTTCTGCAAACCCGTACACCAGCTGTACTGCACTGGTTTGATAATTTTATACCGTATCAAGAGATATGACATTTCAATTGAGTGATTAATTTGTAAAGAGCCTTGCTCTAATACGACCTGGGCGTTGCCTTGCCTTTCCGCCAGTTGGTTGTTGGCACGCAATACGTGGACCATTTTAACATTTTCATTTTTTTTAAAAGATAAATTATCCTTATAATGATTGGGGAGGTTTCAGTTTTGAGGAGGTTCTCATGCTCGATGAGTCTCAAGCATTTTTGGATTACCATCAAAGGGTCACCAATAATTATCAGGTTCCTGATACCCATAGAGACATTGATATTCAATCCCTGCTAAAGAGAAATAACTTCTGCTTGATTGTTCATGGCATCGCCTAGTCCCCATGCAAACTTTAATTTAGTCTTTTCTTCGAGGTTTACTATCATCCCTCCTAATCCAGCCTCCCCTATATTTATAATATATATTATGAATAATTAAAAGTATATTTTTGAAAATAAAATTTAATAAAAGATATATATAATTAGTGATAATTAACTTTTTGAATAGTGTATATCGATGAAAGTAATAATGTTAGCAAATGGAGAATTATGAATTACTAAAAAGGTATAATATATAAAAGATTATATTTATAATATATATTATGATTATTAAAAGTTATATTTATAAAAATAAATTTAATAAAATATATATTATTATAATTGTTGATAATTATTTTTTAAAATGTATATTGTGATATTGTAAAGTATAATATTTTTATAATATATATATATATATTTCGAATTTAATTTCGAACCTCATCCGAACCTTACTAAAAAAATTCGAACTCGAATCAAACTTAATTGTCATAGACTCAAACCTGAACCCGAACCATGTGACATAGCCTCCCATATAGGGTGGAGGGAAGGTTATCCCATACCTTGGTTATAGTCAGTTATATATTTTCTTCACAGACCAAAGAGAAGGAGGTCGTTTTCTCATAAGGGGAGGTCTTCCAGTTTCTGAATAACCTTATAGAGGTCCTGCACTCGTTGGATGACCTTGCTTTAAGGTCAAATGAGCTTAATTCATAGTGAAGGCCCATTTAAGGAGCACAAGAATCACTCAAGAAATGTAGACTCCTCTATTTACACAGGCTCAGCGTAGGTTGGAGATGACTAATGGTCCTCCCTTGCCATAGTTATGCATGCTCTAACTCCCATTCCATTGTCCAGTTTTTGCCACTCTTGGACATTACAAGGATATATTTCCTTCTCTCATTTTTTAAGTTCATCTACATGAGTATTTTAGGAACAAGAGAAAATGGGTAGAAAACATAATAACAATCAAGTCATGTTTGAGTTTCTTTTGAAGTCCTGGTTTGTTTGATGACAGTTAAGTTGGTCATTGAGTGCTCCTGAGCTGCAAATGTGTCCTGATTGAGCATTTTTGGCCTTTAGTTCCTTCCTCGTTCATTTTTTGTATCATATTAAAAATTTGAACAGTGTATCATCTTGCCTAAATTTCATTCAAGAGCATAGCTATGTGTTGCTGGGGTTCGTAAAATAATTTAAGTTTTTAGTTAAGAATTCTAAATGTTACTGCACAAATTGGTCTTCTCTCTGGTTTGGTTTTTACATGGTGATTTGGCCTTCTTACCAGTTTTCTTGTTTCTTTAGCAGTATTTTGACTTATCTACATGTGCATCAAGAGATGACCTGGGATCTGCTGATGCATCTCAAATTTTGAAGAGAAGTAAAACTGAACAAACTTCTGAAGGAATGACAGAAGCTCATGGTGTAGACCAGGTTGAGAATGCAACAAGCAAGAGGCATAGAAAGACGACCAAAGAAGAAGAGTTTTCAAGCTGTATACCTACGTCTGATGCACTCGATGATTTGGAATCAGAAGTTGAGTGCCCTGCATCCACAGGTTCTTATGGCGAACCAAGTTCAATTCAAGAAATAGGGCAAGCTTCAGAGGAATCTTCCTTTATAACAGATCATATTCCAGAGGGGAAGCACTTGAATTCTGGTGATGCTGATCTAAATGAACCAGCTAAAAAATCTGTTGTGCTCTCCCTGGTGAAGTTGGCAAGAAATGGGATTATATTCTTCTCATTACCAGGAAACCATGTTCAAGATATTGTTGGAGTTCTGGCAAAAATATTTCAGGCCATGGAGTCAGGAGAAATAAAACGTCCATTGTAAGTCATTTCTAAGGCAGTAGTCTTCAGTAAATAGCGCAGTTCCTGTAAACCACATCTGATCTTATTTTTGTTTCGAATATTTCTGGATGGCCTCTTTGTCGGATTGATTCTTAAGATTCCACATATCATAGACCTGGCACTTTTTTCTGGTCTGAAATGTTGTTCACTGTGTAAATAACTCAGTTTCGCTACATTTGGTCTTTCACGTATCTTAAAGTATAACTGTAGTATGCACTTGAGTATATATTTTGCATAGAAATGTAGCATATTTTTCTCTTTTGTCTCTCCTCTATGACTGTTCCAACCATGTATTTACTTGTTTCATGTTTCTAATAACCAATAATTGAACAAATATGAGAGAGGAAAAATATTATCTTAGTATATTTCCGTTATCTTTCCAATCAGATCCGTGAAGGAAAAATCCATGGCTCTTTGGAAGGTAGATTCAGCACTAAGGAGGCCAAACAACATTCTCCCTAACTTGTAAGTTCCCCAAAGTGTGGTGAAAGCGGTTTTCAACAGATCTTTTTCCTTGACGAGAACTTGATTATACTCGGAAAATCCATCTAACATAGACATCATCGCTGCCCGTGTTCTGTTGCAAGAGGTTTTCCATGTTAGGCAAAGGGTAATTATTCTTGAGGCACACTTGATTTAGGTCTCTAAATTCCCCACACACATTCTGATATTTCCAGTCTATTTCCTGGTCATTATTCATTAGATAACCATGAAGAATTCGTTATCGAGGCTACGATCTTTGTGTCAAGCATCTTTCACAACTCTTCCTTGACTAAGGGGTCCAACTTTGGGTTTATGTTTCCAAACTTTTGCCTAACTAGTTCGGAACACTCCCTCAAAGGAATGGTGTGCTGGATTACATCATCCCTAAAAGCTTTCAAGCCTTGGTACAACCGGTCGAACACATCCTTAAACTCACAAAACAACTTCTCAAGTTTAACTCTTTCACCCTGGGTTGTTCCTTTTTTGACTTTGATCATTTGGGGATTATATTTTGATGCTATGTTTATTTCAATGATATCACGAAGTTCATCATTAATCTTCCCAACTTTGCAACCATCATGTCTCTCAAAGGATTTATCTAACGAAATTGTCTTTTCAAGCTCGGATGCCTCGTGCATATCCACTATCGTGTTATGTTTAGTATTTTGAAATTCAGATTCATCATTATTTTCCAAGAATGGTTATTAGCATTATCATCAAAGCCTTGCCAATGCTCATGGTTATCAATTATGGTAAATTTTCCTGAGCTAAAGGTTGCCTCTTCAAGAGTTTACCAAGTAGTGGTAGCAACAACCAAAGAACCAACCATGGCATTCTTTCCTCTGGGGACAACATTCTTTCCTCTGGGGACAACATCTATATGCAAAAATTCAATGCATTCTATGGTGTGGCATGTTGCTGCACAAACTAGTAGGCCTTGTGAAGATGCAAAAGCTAGACGACACAACAACACTTAGGATGGAGGCCCATTGTTACCAACTTACCACAACCTAAATTCCCTGCTCTTCTCAGATTTTCACTAATGGGAGGAATCCTAGTATTACTCACCTGTGATAAATGTCTTTATGATAGGTTTGAAGTGAGGCAAGGTAGCTCATTGAATGGAAAGATTCAACCAAGGTGCAAGCTTTGGTAGAAGCTAGTAAGATTTTCCACGGAAAACCCATTTGAAAATAAACTACACAAGACCTAGGGTTGAGACATGAGACAAGATAAATGTGTATCCAAGGTCAAGGTAGGTGAGAGAAAAGGCGATGTATGATTTACTTCACCATGTACTAAAGAATTTTGCCTTCAAAGAATCCCCAAGTTGAAAGATTAGCTTCAAGGGTTCCCTCTTGATGTGACAACTAGGGCATCAAAATTTTTGGAGAATCCAATGTGGGAATTCTACCAAAATTTGAGGTCCTCTAGAGGAGAAACAAAGGAAGATTTCTATCCAAATGAAATTAAAAAAATCCTCCTCCAAGAGATTTCACACCAAGCCCTAGATGAGCCTCCTTATCCTTAAAGATACGAAAAATATAGGTTAAAAGAGAGATAATTTTGAGTTTTTGGTGACCACCAAGGAAATGTTCCTAGACCCTTGGGAGGTTTTATATGGGCAATTCACTCTTCAAGGACACCTAAAGGAACAAACTTTCACTACCCCTTTCGATATTTATACCTCTTAGACACTTGTTAATGGAGTTTCAAGGATAAATGCAATAATCCCCTAGGAACATTCATTCATTCACTATCAAATGAGTAACACATGAAAAATTCCCAATAGTTACAATTGAAGCATTACTTCAACAATTAGGGCACATTAATAACCATGAGACATTATTCCATGCATTAGACATTAGTGAAAATTAGAAATTCATCATAAAGAGCACTTACAAGATAGTGAAGAGTATATCCATCCATAACAATGCCACACAAAAGCTCCAAAAATGAGACAAAATTATCCACACATCAAAATGCATCCATAGTCACCAAAAATCCTCCATTAATTGCAGGTCGGAATTTGCCAATAGGCTGAAAATCCAAAGAGTGATGGTTTTAAATGAGAGAGAATCTCTCAAATATATACATGACTAAGTAGTTCAAATAACAAGTGAACAAGCCCCTCTAACATAACTAAAATGCTAAGTAACTGACCCATGGTTACAGGCAAACCATGATAGGAAATTAAAATTTAATTAATCTCTCTCTAGCCCATGCAAGGTTGACGTTATGCATTCGAAAAGACTAAGAGAGGCAGCATTGAGGTCTCTTGTGCTAGAATTTTGGTAGAGAGCCTCAAAGATCATGATGAAGAGGGTGACATCCTCATTATGCTGCAAAACTCCAAAATGGGTCTCATCGGACTCAAAGTGGCTCAAAATCATGTCGATTCTCCATCAATGAGGGCTCAAAGATGACATATGCCCTCCCATGTCTTCCTAGGAAAGACATAACCTCCTTCAAGCCTTGGATTAGTTGCCAAGTGTTGGGTGCAATGTGTAGCCGGTTAGGGCATCATGGTTCAAGTGCATCATCTGTCAAATAACGGGGGCAACGAACAAGCTAATAATGGTGCTAAAGAAGCCCATGGTGTGGCAATCAATGTTCTGCATGAATGGAGGCCCATGGCTCTCAGCGCTCACCCTACAAATGCCATCATGATCCTCTGGAGGGCTTGGATCTTGTATAGGGAGGCCAATTCTAAGATGAAAACCCACATGTGATCTTGTATAACATCCAATGTGTCTCCTCACATTCAGATACAATAATTCGCTAGTGCAATTAAGTGAATGAGCTTGTTAATCAAGGGAATATATGAGACTTCATAGTGGGTTTCCCTTCCAAATTTGGGGCTTTGAGCATGTAATGGTGTTACTTTCCTGGGTAGGAGTAGCTAATAAACAACCCTATTAGGTGTTCCCAACCCCTAAAGAGAAGGACATGTCCAAGGTACATCTTTCAAGAAGTAGGTGGCATGTGAATAATGATGAGGTAAATGGGGACATAAGGATCTCAGGGCCAAATGACATAGGCTCAAGGATGGTATTGATGAGGGATGTCAACATGTTTGGGTGTATGAATGTAGGAGGGAGCAATCATGGTACATGAGTTACCCCAACCTTTGTTTTTCCACTCTTCTTCATTTGCCTTTTGCCTTTTATTGATCTTTTTTTTTTACTACTTAGAGCTCCAGGGGATGAGAGCATGTGATGTATAATATAACAATGATTATCCCTTTAAGGTGGGGCAGTTCATCGTCCACTAAGGTTGGGACATGCATGGGTTCCTGAATGACGCAAGGGGCACTCATAATCTCAGTCTTGTTGCATCAATTGGCTTACTTCCTTTTGATGTTCACTGGAACAAGTACATATATATGTATAGCCAAAATTGCATTAAAGTTTGCAAAGTGCCTTTATTCTTCAACGATTGCGATCCAAGATCTTAAACAATAATCAAACTATTTATGTATCATAAGCTGTAGTTCTTTTGAAAATTAGATTGCTTCTATAGACAGGTTTACAGGTGTATTATTTTGCCTCATTAGACTTCAAAACCCTTAGCTTATATCTGGCATTAGAAACCCTCCTTCTTGTTGGACAAAGGCCGCAACAAAGATCTTCAAACAAGGCCGCAAGTGTCTACAAGAAGTTCTTTGTTGGTTCCTTCATACAAAATGTAGAGATAAGACACCCTTTCTAGATTAAAGGACCACAGAAGGTATTGAGTATAAAACTCTTGACCATAGGATACAATTACTCCTTTGCTCTTCTGTAAAGGGTCACAAATAGAAACATTGTTGGTTTCTCTAATCAAATTTCAAAGATCTTGCTATGTAATCTTGCCATAGAGTGGATGAGTTTGCAAAAGAGTTGATTCTTGTTGGCCGCAGTTACTAGAATACAAATTGTGCCATAGAGAACTTAAGGATAGTTCTATCAATTAATACTTCACTGGTTTTAGGAACCTTCAATATAATTTATCCCATACGAAAACCCTTCGAGCCAAAATAAAATTATGTGATAAACCCAATTAGAATAGCGTTATACATAGATGTGATGAGCACAGGAATAGCCCAAAACAAACGAATCCCATAGACTGAACAACGAACCAAACTCCTTTGAAATCATTTAACAATATTTTTCACATAGCCGCAAGGGAAATTCAAAGATGAATTTCTATATGCGTTTATTTTCTTAGCACTTAAAGAAGAGCAAAGGTACTTTATGTAGCTTTTTGAGGCCATAAATTTTGGAGATTCGACTCTCTTATGCCAGACTATTTGGGGGTCTAATAAAATCTATGTTGCACGGGTTCCTGAACCCGGGGGTGGGGTTCTCAAACCCGTCCCGAGTTCTCGAACCCAAGTACCGGATTCTTGTATGGGTGCTTCTGAGAAGAACCCATAAGAACCGGGTTCTTCTATGAAGAACGGGTTCTCCATTAAAAAAAATTGGGTTCTTTTGTCTTGACAGGAACGAAGAACCCTGATGATGGGTACTTGGAACCCCAAAATCAGGTTCTTTGGAGTTCATTTTAGTTTTTATTTTTAAATTTTTAATTAATTTAATGGGCTTCCCCTAATATTCCAAGTAGCTAGTTCTGCATCTTTCGAGAGGAATTTGAGTACTTATGCCTTTATCCATTCGGTAAAGAGAAATAGGTTGGGCTCAAAGAAGGCAGAGAACTTAGTGTACATTCATAGCACACTTTGTCTCATATCTCAAAAAGATCTTGGTTACAAGGAGGGTCCTTTCAAAAGATGGGACCAATACACAAATGATGCTATGTGTGTGGGCGGGGAGATACAACCAGAAGGCCTTATTGAGCTACCTCTAGTTGCTATGGATGAAAAAGAGCCTCAAGATGAGAGTGATTCCTACTTGGCGAGCATGCTAATTGAAGATCTAAGTGATGTTGATGACATGGCTTGAGGAAGCCATTGTTCACTATTAGCTATTTTTATTTTAGTATTTTAAAAATTCCTAGTTTTTGTTTGGAGATGCCTTAAGGCAAATTTTGAATGTAGAATGACAATGGACATATATCATGATTCTTATTAATATGTAAACTCCAATTTGCACTTGATATAACACTAAGAAATTTTTGAAATTTCATTGTGAATGTTGAATGTTCAATGATGTGCATGTTTAAATTTTTAATTTAAATCATAAGTATTTTAGTTTTTCTTGTTTAAGTTGAAAAATATACAAATTCACTATATTATATAAATATTATAAATATAATATATAATATATAAATATATACCCCCGACGAACCCACGCACCCTGTTTCAAAAAATGACGTCCCCGTCCCCGAACCCACGTTTCCTGGCAACATAGGGTTAGAACCACTCTCAAACATACTGAGTCAATTATTTGTAATAAAAATTTAAGTCACTTTTACTCTAAGAATTTAACATTACCATAAATTACATAGCATTAGTAGGGGCATAGGGTTGAATATTAGACTTTCCCAATCGTAAATTCTTGTTTTTAGACAAAATTCAGAGGGGCACCAAGCCCTTCTTGAGGGGGGGACGTCCGTAAGCACCCATTTTTGGAAAACATGCCCCCCACATTAGGAAAGCGTTTCCCCCTGAATCTCTGTGAGTTTCCCCAAAAGAGGGGCATGGGGAAGCTTTTCCCTAGGCATCCACCCATCCCATGTGCATGGGAAACGTGGGGAGCGTGCCCCCTACTCTGGGGGATGCATCTTCGTGGAACACTAGTAAACCCTTACCACAGGCTTCCAAGTTGCTCTAAAAAGACCAAGAAACCCTAGCGACTCCAAGATAGAAGACTAATGCGTACTCCTCTATGTCACATCTCAACTCAGGAGTGAATGTAAGAGTGAACACAATGATATGAATGATGTTAGTTTTTGTAGCATTGGGCGATGTTCTAGTCTTAAGAGAAGTCCTTACACACACATGTTTTATGTCAAGCTCATTTGTGATATCCTATTCTCCCTTTACAACACATAACTATCAGATGGGATTCTAGGAATGCATAGGTATTTCATGTACATATAGCCATTTGTCCTTCATTAGGGAAATTTTGAGCTAAAATGAGCCTCAAAACAAAAACTATGTTAACAAAATCAACTTTAAAATAACCAATAAGAGTGTAATTGGTTAGGAAGAATATCGCAATTGCTTCTTGCAGAGATGGTGTAGAACCATTTCTTGAGGTTGTTGGCCCCACTTGCTTATAGGCACAATGATATAGGCTGCATAGAGCAATGGAAGAGGGTCTCTACATTTGAAGTTAGTAGAGGTTGCAGTAAAGGTTTAATATATGAAAGAAACAATAGAAGAACCCACATGTTGGATTGCACCATGTTTGACATGGTTTGTAGAAGATGGAAAGAACAATTAGATAGTAGTAGTAATTTTTGGAAGTTTGTATTGTTTGTATTTTCATTAGTTTTTATAATCCAGAGAGCCTTGTAATTGTAAAAGCAGTATTATGGAAATAAGCGTTTCAAAGTTGATTTTCTCCCATATGGGTTTCTCCTACGTATCTCTTGTGCTTTTTGTGTTTGTGTGATTGTGTAATAGATTTGCTGACGTAGTTAAAGAATAATAGTCATTATTAATGAAAAAGAAGTAAATATTGATAGTGTTTTACAGTATCTATTTCCATATTTCAAAATCTGTATTGATGAATTGTTTTGGCCATAGGCCATATGATTATGGGTCATATTGGTATTACAATGCAACTCCTAACCTTGGGGAGATTTACAAATGAATGTTGAAAAACTAATTAAGATGAAAGAAGATGGAGTTATTTCCCTTAAAACCTGTAATCGGTTCTAGTTGAGGAAGAAAACAAACTCAAGAGTAGACTGTGGTTTATAAAAAAGAGACCAATGAGACCCAACATAGGATAATCTAGGATAAGCTATTTGGAGAATCAATGGCCCAATTGGTCGTGGATATGTATCAGATGGTGTTAGGGGTGACTCATATGAATAATAATGTTGTTAACTTGGTTTCCACATTGGTACAAATAAAGATGGAAAAGAAGCTTCAAGAATCAACTCTAGTTCGAATGAAGACAGTGGAGGCGACAAAAAAGATAAAGTGGAGAAACCAAAGAAAACAACAAGGGAATGTATTGAGACTCAAGCACCTTTTACACTAGTGGAAAAGATTGACATCAATCCATATGAGGTGAGATAGATGCCTAAGTTGAATCAATGTTTGCAACAATTATAAGCTGATCTTAATGTGCATGAGGTTAATGAAACACAAAAAATTCGTTTGCTTGTTTAAAATTAGAAGGTAATGCTCTGCCATGGTAGGAAAGTATTACCATTGCTAGAAGGTTATGAAATGGACCATCAATGACAAAATGGGAGGTGTACATGATTAAGTCACACTTCTATCCTATTAGATATATGGAGGAACACAATGTAAGATACTTTACCTTAGACAGAGACAAGGATGACTAGATCAAGAATTCACAATTGAGTTTTGAAAAAAGAGCAATCTATTTAAAGATATATCTTAAGAGTCCAAGGTGCTTATTAAGTACTTGGGAGTTTTGCACAATCACATTAGGATACAAGTAATGATATTTAAAGATGAGACCATCGATGAAGTTGTGTGCAACCACTATAAGTTGAAGGAGATAAGAAGATACAATAGTTTAGTGGGCCAAAACATATATGGCTGCAAGAACACCTAAAAGGTGGAAAGAAGGGGAAAGATAAAGGAAAGAAGATAGTTGTAGTTACAATAGAAAAATAAAACCCTAACAAGCATTGTAATGTGGATGGCCTCATAGAGGAGAAATTTTGGAAACTACATCTTGAGTTGAGGCCTAAATAGTCGAAATATTAGTAGAAGAAGAACAAAAGACTTTGTCAGTTGTATATGGGGATCAAAGGGTGGACGAAAATTTAGACATTGAGCTAAGGTGACCTATGCTATTATTTAAAGAGAGGTAACCTAGAGTAAGATCAACCCAAGGGAGGAAAGGGAGATGGCTTAACTCTTTCACATTTAGATTCAAGTGAACTAAACTACGATATATTGCTTGTTTGAAACTTTGACCTCGGATCATAGTCAAATTTAGTTTTAGCTTGGTTGATTGAGAAGCTTGGATTTGAGCAATGTTATCAAAATTGAATCCGTCATCAAATTGGTCAACCCCTTGAACTAGGAACCAGTTTGGAATCAAAAAATCGAACCAAAAAACTAGTCGACCAAAAAATACATAAAAAATTCAAATTTTAAAGAAAAGCATATATATTCATGTGCATCCATATGAATCCAAACCATTTATACACAAATATGCAAAAGTTCTCATCTGTATAATTAGAGTGCATATAAAAAAAATAGCAGTTAGTGCAATACATCTCTGAACTAAAAATACATCATCAAAGAGGCTAGATGGTCTTGTTACCTTGTCGGTAGTTTGTATAGGAGAATTTTTTCTCCTATATGGTCCTTAGTTGGCAGCTAGTAGCCCCCTGCAACCACCAGATAGTTCGATGTGCCATTATCTCCTCCACTTGAGCCAACCATGTGGTCTCTTGCCCATTTGTTATGATTGTATGTTCCAAGGTGGGCCTCCAGACCCCAAAGGTATGGCTTTTAATTGGTATAGTTGAGTAATTTTCCTTACTTGTCATGGGCCTTTTTGGGCATGGATTGGTGGGGGATTCGATGGAAAGAGTGGGCTAGGTCTGTACTCGTCTCTCCACTGCCCAATTTCGTGGTTAGCCTTGTACCCTAGTCCCGTGGGATCTCTTTTACTATCCATTAGCTTAAGGGTTGACACTACATGGGAAATCTCGATTTTGGTTGCATGGTCCGGTTTCCCGACACCATATAGATCACTCCCTTCCACTCAATTTAGCCCCATTCATCTCTTTTGCCATTTGGGTCTACATGTGTCCACATAGGGTTAGTCTCCCCTCCCCTTGTCTACACCTTGGGTTGAGCTTGGAACGATGCCTTAGAGGTTGTTGCAGCTAAAACGAAATGAAAAAGCATGATTTTGCCACTCAACAAGAAATGTACCACAAAATGCAAAAGATGGTTGGGACATACAAATTTAGCACGTGGGCAAAAGCAAAACATGAGCTCTACCCCTTATCCATGGCCATCACATTGGTTCCTATGGGCCCTAGATGAGCCCCCTCCATCATTAAGGAACCCATGATTGTCCCAACCGCTGGTGGGCAATGAAATGCCCCACCTTAAAAAGGGGTACCTACTATTACATGCTTCACATCATGCTCTCATCGCCTGGAGCCCCAAGTAGTTATGAAGAAAAATCAATCAAAGGAAAAGGCATATGAAGAAGGGAGGAAAAACAAAGGCCAGGATAACACATGTACCACGATTTTCTCCCTCCTACACTCATATACCTAAGTGTGGGATTCCCTTATTATAGTTAGACTTGTACCATGGCATGTGGCTTGGAGCATTCTCTTGATCCCCATTCAGTTCCATCACTATATATTTGCCACCTACCACCTGATATATGTACCATGGACATTTCACCCCCTTTAAAGGTTGAAACTACCTAATAGGGTCCTTGATTAAATCCCTTATTGAGCTTGGAGACACTTGTACATCCCAAAGCTCACTATGGAAGGGCATTCCACCATGAAGTGCCCCATTGGTTCCATGAATTGTAAGCTCTTTTACTTGATTATTTTAATGATTTGTTGTATTGGAGGCAAGGGGACGCACTAGATCTTATGTAGGATTGCAGGTGGGTCTCCATTTGGGGCATGGTCTCCCTATATGGGGCCTTAGCCTTCTAGAGGGCCACATTGGTACTTGTAGGGTGAGGGTTGAGAGCCATGGGCCTCCACCATAATAGAGATTACTTCATGGATCCCCATCACCACTCATCGTTTGCTCGTGTTCCACCTTTTGGATGAGGATGATGCACTTGGTTCACCATGCCCAGCCGGCTCCACACTTGCACCATACACTTGGCAGATGTTCGAGGGTTCAGATGATGATGTGTTTCATTGCAGGAGACAAAGGGAGGGATTATGTCATTATCCTAGCCCTTATAGATGGTTTGCGGGCACTTTCGATCCACTTGGAAATCCATGAGGATGTCCTTGTGCCCCCACACCCACTTGGGAGCACCACAGTAACTTGCTTGGAAAACAAAGGGCCAACCCCTTGTCCACTATGTTTGGAGTCCATTCTTTCACCATGGCACACTTTGGACTTCATTAGGCCTTCTCAATGGCCCAACGACTCATCATCTTAATTAGTCTGCTCTCTTGAGAGGCTTATTTTTATGTTATTGAGCTATCTTGGTGGACTTGTCACCAAGGGATGTTATCATTGCACATTATTTTATTATTTGGGGCTTAATTAGGCCAATTAGCCAAATCAAACTCATTAGAGATGGTATAAATTAATGAGGTGATTCATTTCTCTCATCATCACTTGGATTGGATTAGTATCTCTTGAGAGATTTTTGCACTTGTTTTTGGGACGAAATTTTTGGAGTTTCTTGATGCACTATGATGTTTGGAATTTTTCTATTGTCTTTAGAGCTTCTTTGTAATGCAAAGTTGATGAATGGATATACTCTCTCTCTCTCATGTAATTGAAATTTAATGCTATTCTTGTTATCTTACTTGTCTAATGCATGGTATTGTTAACATTATTCTTGTATGGGTTAAAATAATGTGAAATTTTTCTGGAGACCTTGAATAAGTGATTTAGTGCATGCGTTGCTCTTTGAGGGAGTGGGTGAATGTTCCTAGTGGCACCTCATAGGTTGAAAGCCTTGAAACTTCACATCTTTTGCAATTCGAAGTATAAATCCCTAAATGCCCTTGTTGCACCTTGAGAGGCTAGCGAAAGTCACCTAGGACTCCTTAGCACATGAAAATTCTTGGTCTAGGTGTATTTTGACTCCATTAAGCCCAAGAAGCAAGGCATTGATCCTCACATCCCTTTGCTGGTCAAAATTGCCCCTTCTTTTCTAATTCTAGGCCTAACCCTAGGGCATCAAGCGAAATCCTTTGTAGCCATTCAAAACCCTTGAGTTTTGGTCCACTACTGCGCTAGGGTTTTCCCAAGAGGTCCTCCAAGTTTGAGGCAAATCTGATGGTGGAATCCCGAGATATAGCAAACCCTAGCCATAAGACCATCTCTTTCCCTAGGTTGATTTGGGTCAGTGTCCTCACTTGGGTTATTTCATTTCAATATCAAAGAAAATTTGTCCTTTGATCTTATTCTCATCCCTAAACAAGGCAAGCCCATCCAGTATTGATTAACTCCATATCCTTGACCTAGTTTGGGTCCACTTTGGTTCTTTGTGGTCCCATAACTTTACAACTCAAATTCCACAAGGATTGCATAGAAGCCAATTCTCCACAAGGATTCTTAGGTCAAGGAAGCTTCTTGTCAAGGGATATTCTCCAACCCTGGGCTTAAGTATCCTCTTACCCCTTCCTAGAGAGCCCACCACCTTGCTTCTTAAGCAAGTAAACCATTTAATTGACTCTCTTGTAAATAGGCTCTAGGAATCACTCTCCACCCATTCATTGATCTATTTATCCTTGTAATTCCTCTTATATCAGGTCTCCTCCCATCGGTGAAAGTCTGTAAAGAGCAGGGAGTTGTAGCTGAGGTGACAGTGGGCTATTGCTCCATTGTTGCCACTTGGCCTAGTAGTAGCTCCATAGGACCCCTCCTAGTTTGAGCGGTAACAGGTCTTAGAGTAAAAGAAATAAAAAATCATGCTACAACAAATACCTATGTATCATCAAAATCATTGCGTATATTGGGATCCTCATCATCAACATCACTATAAGCATTAAAAGAAGATAGGAAAAACTTTACATGTCAATCATTCTATCTTGATGATGTGTAATGTTCCCGTTTGGAAAATTCCCAATTTTGCCACTGAAACCTTTGGTTTCACTAAATTTGTCTTAGATGAATTTCATCAAACAGTTTAGAAACATAAGGCTGTAGGTTCATTTTCTTCACTTAATTCCTAATGCATTATTATAGTACTGTCAAAGCACACCCAAACTCTTTGAGGTGACAAGATAAACTTCAGATTTAACTTCAGCAATGAATATATTATTATTGGGTACCATGCCAAATCAAACTAGGCATCTTACAGAGATAATCAATTCAGAAATACACAGTTATAAACTATTAATTAGTGGACTGATATAATAGCAAATCAGAGCTTTAATTGAGAGCGAAGTCACTGTTTATCAAGGCAAAGTCTGATCTTTTTTAAGGCAAACATTCCAAATTTTACAATGCCATTGGGAAGGAAACACCTGGAACAAGCTCCATCTGGTAAGAAATTAGCTCGCTGATTGTAGGCACCTCTGAAATTAACTCGACTTTCTGAGTAGGCAAGCTGCTACAGGATTTGGCAAAAGTCTCCAAATCTGTACACTGAATATAACGAGAGCCTCCTTCAATTCAGAACTTGGTCTCCCTTATTAAATTGGAAGCTATGATCACTGCTACTAACATACTATTTGGTCTCTTTGGAAATCTGGTGTGTAGACTAGAAGATCAATCCTCCCTTCTTATAGGCAACTCAGCTCTCCACTAGGACAGAATTCAAGTTCCTTTGCACAAGAGTTTGGCTTCTATACTCCTGCAAAATATGCAAATAAGAGAATGAGTATACAGCCTCAACTTCAACGAATTTTCTCCTTATTAAAATTGGTCTTGGCACTAGTTTTGGGATAGAAACTCGTCCTGGTCATCCTGAAGACTCTGAGCACATTTAAATCAGAAATACAGCCTCCTCCTTATCACTTCGATCCTCCAGCAAGTAACAATTAAATTCGGCTCTTCTAATGCTGATACAAGATGAGCTAGTCCCTTTAATAGCCTCAATGAACTGTCAAAGGAGAAATGCAGATGCTTCCCTTGGTGCTTCTGATCTCTGAGTAAGATTAAATTTGGAAATGGCTTGCAGGACCTTCTCCTTAGTTTTGAGTAATTCGACTTCCTTCTAGTATGGCAGACTATGGCCTTAGCCAGTTCTATTTGGCCCAGCTGATCTGTGATGGATTGGATGAAATCTGGTCTTGATTCTCGCTCAAAAATTAATCATCGAACCCTTAGTATTTGGCCCATCTGATGGTGATGAGCTTAGCCTTCTTGTAGCTTCTATAGTCCTACAATCAATTTATAACCACAATGTTGGAGCCTCCTGCAACAATGATAATTAGATCTCTGCAATAAACACAATGGATGATCTGAAATAATCTTCCGAAGGAGCTAACTCGGGTGGCACTCGAAGTCTACCGAAATTAGCTTTGAGTTTTGCTTGAAACTCTTGAAACTCACTTGAGCTTCTTTTCTATGTCAAGAGATAGATAGGAATAGAATGATTTGCAATTGAGTTCCTCCTTTTATAACTCTTCATGGAGCCTCCCTCTAGCTTCTAGATTCTCCTTTTTCCTATTATTTTATTGGTGGGGGCTATTTTCCACTAGGAGACTTTTTGCCGCTATTTTAAATAAAATAATAATTTGTCTCATTCCAATAAAATAATAATTTTCCTCCATTCTCCAATAAAATATTATTTTGCCGCCATTCTCCATTAAAATAATAATTTTCCTCTCTTCTCCAATAAAATATTATTTTGTCGCCATTCTCCATTAAAATAATAATTTCTGCCTTTCTCCCACAAAATAATAATTTCCCCTTTTTATTTAATATTCCCAAAAATTGGCAAAACTCCTTAGTGATTTTGCATTCACAAAATTGGGAACATTACATGGTGGGTCTTGTCTGGGCTCAAAATGTCGATTAAAAATGATTACTGTGGATGAAATTCTAAACTCGAATTCTTCGAATTCTGACCACCGTAGTAGCTGGTAAACAAATGTCAAATTGAGATTTTGTTTGAGTGATTGGTACATTTTTACTAGGTCATGATCAAGGAGTTTAACAATCAATGGCACTAATATCAAGGTACATGGAGGGCTTGGTGCCCTTGATTAATGTTGGTCCCATACCCTCGTTCATGACAAAATCCAATTGAAATGTTGTATTCCCACCAATCTTGAAATCTTAAAAACTGTCAAGTCTGTTGTATTTTTAGTGGGATCTAAAATTCTACTTTCTCCATATGAAATTCAATGAGGTTGGAACCACTGGAACATCGTGAAACAATTAATGTAATGTTAAAAATTTAAGTGAAAGTGGCATTCTCAACACTTTTACTTTAAGAATTTAACATACCATTAATTATAGAGCATTAGTAGGGTTGAATATTTGGTTGCCTCACTGTTTTTTTATTTTATTTTATAAATTTGCATTTAGAGGGTACTTGGTTGCATTGTATAAATTGGATGGTTTTGTACAAAGTCGACCGATTCAATGAAAAAAGGCTGGTTCAATAATGAAACAACATTTTCCACGTTTTGTGCCATTAGTTAGATTGATTTAGGTAGCAGAATAGTTGGGCTGACTTGTTCCATCGGATTCGATAACACTGTACTAGAGGTGCATGATTATCCTTATCCATACCCATTGGGATGGATATGCAGTATATGAAGTCACAAGAAATAAAGGTTCAAATTTTCTATTACTGTAAACATCATTGATGAGGTAGAAGCATATGTCATTCCTTTGTATGTTTGTGCCACAAAAAATGTTGGTTCAAATTTTCTATTAGTGCAAACTTCATTGATGAGGTAGAAACATATGTCATTTCATTGTATGGAATAATTTTGGGGAGTCCTTATCTCTATGTTAGGAATTCTAACTTCAAAAGAAGAGCTAACCAATATACGTGCACCAGTTTACTGTCTTGAGGTGTCTCTCCAACTGTGGCAAGCTCATTCCGGACATCCTGAATATTGGTGAGGTAGGGAGTAATTCCTCCCTTCTGCATGCTAGTGGTTCTCAGCTTCTCCTTCAAGAACATCTTCTGATTCTTAGAAGGATTTTTGTAGAGTGATGTGAGAGCATCCCACATTTCTTTGGTCGTATTCTTGGCCGCTAAGTGTGAGACTATATGATCCCGAATGACATCAAGGATCAACCCCTTTGCCTTGGCCATCTCCTTATTGTAATTCTCTAGTTGTTGTGGGTTTGTGTGTATGGCTACATCTCTCTCTGCATACGTCTTCAGACCATGTTCATCTAGCAGGAAATCCATCGTAGCTTTCGAGATACAACAATTCGAGGCTCCATCTAGCCTATCTTGATCTCGAAGTCCTGCTAAGGCCATTTTCTGCAAAACTCACAACTGGGAAAATAAACAGGAATCTCCACCTTCCCTGCTCGGTTGCTTGCTCAGCTACAAGCACTCACTTTTGAAATGTACAGTTTTGTTAGCTGCTACTGCCCCCTGCAACTAGAAATCAAGGATTTCCTCCAGAAAACTGAACCTAGAAACCCTCTGAGAAAAATCTTTGTGTGTGTTATTTATCTTCCTCTCGGTGTTGATTCTTCTTTTGCAATCATTGCTGCAAAATTACTGCGCCCAGATCTGCTACACAAATTATCTGTTCTGCTCACCGGAACTGCCTCCCGGCTACACTATTGCCTGCTGGAACTGCTTATGAACAAATCGAACCCCTGCCCAACAATTTGAACTGCCTGGCCAGCCTTTGTGTAAACCCAGAAGAAATTCACTCAGACTCCCCCTGAACTGCGAAAGTTCTCCCTCTCTGTCTCTGATCTGTCAAACTTGCTCTAATACCATGTGAAATTTCTAATATATTGTAGCAACTAGAAATTATTCTTTTAACTAATTAAAAATTAAGTGTAGTTTATTTGCTACGACAACCAATGGATAAAATCACAACTGCAATTTTCACTACAAAATGTTGCGGAAAATAAAACGCTGGAACTGAGAAATATAGAGCAAACACACAAAAATTGGACACAATTATTTTTGGGCAAATGTCCTCGGAAAAACCCAATGCGAGAAAACTAGTACAACATATGAGGGTTTTATAATTATGCAACAGTGAAATAATCTGAGTACAGTGTATGGATGCCCAGTTGTCTATCCAATCAACAAATGTCTGATAAAAATACTAGATAGAGAATTCTCTCTCCACAAGCAATCCTAGCACTGGCTACCTCAGAAACACTGTCCATCCAAACCCTTGGGAAATCCTTGTGTCGCCCCTCGCATGTGTGGCTCTATTCATCCTTTGACGAATCTTTCCTACTTGTCTCTGTTGCTAGAAGTAACTTTGCAGCCCTCTGAAAAAATTTTCCGGCCTTTGGACGCTGAATCGAGATTCCTCTCAGTTGAATCAAACTGCTCATTGAAGCTATTGCGCAACTCTTGCGCAACTTCACCGTGGAATACTTCTGTCACTTGGAGCAGTGCCTTGTTCCTTGGGAGAATGGAGTCTAGGGTGATTTAGGTTAGCTAAACTTGTTTTTAAGGAGGCTGGAATTTAATGCCTTAGCAAGCAAATTTCAAGCATTTACCCACTCAATGAAAAATGGATTTTTATGGGAGATATACAATGACTTCACCACTAGGACTATTCATCACATGTTATACATGAGTAATGTATGCAATATTCATCTAGATAGCAATTCAATTAATTTTCAACAAATTAGGGCACAATTTTACCATGACCTGGAATCAATAATTCCTTACATTAGACATAGAAAAATAGATATTCAACAATAAAGTGCACTTACAAGACAACATGCAAGAATTCCTTCCATTATCCAAAGAATGGCTCCATGAAATATCCAAGAATAAGCTCCAAATGTCAAAATGCATCTAATAGATCCAAATCCTCCACAAGAGAACAAGTGGGAATTCAATAGATAGGCCAAATTCCAATTGTGATGATGATGACAGATCAAATGAAATGATCTTTACTATATACAAGTCCTACTAATGTCTATTATAGCCTACAAGCCCCTCAAATAATAAAATAATGGGCAACCACTAATCAAGGTCACAAGCCAACCTTGTATCTAATGTAAAAACAAGATAAATCTCCAATAAGAGGGTTGAAATGTTGACGCCATGCTATCATAAGCCCTTCTAGGGCATGCGTTGAGCTCCTCTAGTGCCAAGACAAGTGTAGAGGGCTCCTAAATCAAGGTCTAGGGGTTGGCCCCTAAATCTCTCTGCAAATCATCCTATAGCTCCCGAATGTGGGTTTGGGGCACAAAACTAGGCCTCATGGGTTTCCAAGTGATGAATAAGCCTAAATCTGCTCCCAACATTAAGGTAACAGAAGATGGTGCTAGCCCTCCGATGTCTCAAGGCATGAGACAAACCTCATCTAGGCCCAGGATCAACTGCCACATCATGTAATTAGTGCTAAGCCGGCTAGGGGTATGCTAGTCCAAAGTGCATAATTCCATGAATAACAAAGAAAATGTAGGAATGTTGTAGGTGCTGAAGGTGCCCATGGCTGTGAATGATGCTCTATAACTGTTTGGAGTCCCATGGCTCTCAACGCATCACCTATAGGTGTCAATATGTTCCTTTGGAGGACGTTAATACACGACCCTATCATGTGTTTCCAACCTCCAAAGGGAAATGACTTGTCCTTGGTCTACCCATCAATCAATAGGTGCCATGTGAATAATGATGGAACAGAGGGGAAAGAACTCCATGGTCAAGTGCCATGGTCAAAGGGATTGGCTATGATGGAATACCTCATTTTGGGTGTATAGATGTGAGGAGGGAGAAATCATGGATGCATGAGTTACCTTGGCCTTTGTTTTTCCACCCCTTTATATTGCCTTCTACTTTTTCTTGATTTTTCTTTGCATTACTACTTGTAGCTTGAGGAATGAGAGCTTTCTTTGTATGATGTATAGCGGTTATTACCCCCTTTATGATGAATCAGTGCATCGCCCATTAGGGGTTGGGACATGCAAGGGTTCCTTGTCTTCTATGAGATAGGGAAATATTGGCCTAGGAACTGGGTGATGGCCATATGATAGAGGTAGAGCTCATACTTGGCTTTTGCCCACGTGCTAATTTGTAAGTCCTAGACATATTTTGCATTTGTTTTTTCTTTCATTTTTCTTGCAGCCATTATATGGTTTTTTGGTTTCTTTTAAATGCATCAACCTCCCAAGGTGCATTTCCAGGCACTATCAGGTATAAAGATGTGTGGGTGCCAAATCCTAGAGAACTAATGGTTATTTGACCCAAAGAAGGGAGGTGGAATAAGGGCTTATAATGTAAGATGGAAAGTGGTAAGTATGGAATAGGGATAGATGGGGTTGTGCTATCTCAATCATGGTTTCCCAATGCCCTTTCCTAAAGCCAAGGGCCATTAGGGGGGGCTGCACTGGACTAGGATTGAAAATTAATACCCCATTTAAGGTGAGGGAACAAGACTATGGCCAAGACCCTTCTTTCTTCCAAGTTACCCCACAATCCATGCCAAAATGCCCAAATACAAACAAGCATAAGCACCTGATTGCTGAATGAATAAAGAACCTCTTGATTAGAAGCCCACCTTCCAACATGTGCTTTTGACAAATGGGCAAGGGGACACATGACTGATGCAGGTGGCAGAGATATAAATGGCACATCACATCAACTACAAAGTGGGTCTCAAGGTCTGCCGGCTGCCGGCTGGAAGAGATGAATAGGAGAAAATCTTTTCCTAGGGATCACCCAGTTTTGGTGGGTAACAAGGCCTTTGTTCTTAGAAATGTGGTATTAGAGTTGTACCAAGGTGCTAGTGGTGACCAATGCTTATTATTCCTCTTGTTGGGTGCCTTTGATTGCTATTTATGCAAGAAGAGAGAAGCTTCTTTGGGCCTTTCTCTGTGCCAAGTAGAAAGGGAAAAGATGATCCCATCAGGTTAATTGGAGTTTTTGTTTCACACGAAAGGATCATGGAGGCTTAGGGATCATCATTGGTTTCAAAGAAGGTCTAGATTTGTTTTTCAAATGGATAATCATTTCCCTTGAATGATGGATAATGGAAGCTGTTGCTTCACAACTACATTTCAAGGAAATTCCTATGGGAACAAAAAGTGTGGTGAAGCCTTAACTTTCAAGCACTCATTACCCCATCTACTTCTAAAATTGAAAGCTCATGCGTTGCAAAGAGTATTTGGAAAGCCTCATAAACTGTCAAGCCCTTCCAAAAGGGGACCATTTCAGAGTTGGACCTTCTATCCACTTCAACTCCCGCTAGTGGTGACTTGTCATTCTTGATGAGGGAAATCCTCTCTATAATAACCCTTGGTTCTAGTCTGCGCATTTTATTAATGAAAATAGAACCTTCTAGGACATTTTCTCATTAGAAGCAAAAGATTGGATCACATGGACTCAACTAAAGAAAAATTTCAAACTTCCTTTTCTTTTTGGTTGGGTAAGTTCCTTTTAACCAAATGAGATCCTTTTTCTAAAGTTCTAACATCCTCTACTTCTCAAGCACTTGAAGGCATTTGAGCTTATAGATTATACCCAATTTCCCAATTGCATATTTTATTTCACCTTGTTCAAGTACTTTGCTTCACAATCCCACCTCATGTTGAGAGTGAACAACTCTCTCTCTCTCTCTCTCTCTCTCTCTCTCTCTCTCTCTTATAACTATTTATCAAGGTAAACCTAGACACCTCTTTTTCTTGTTCTGGCACAACAATAGCATTGGAGCATCTCTGATTTTGGTCTGATGGTCTATCTGGTTATCAAATCTCTCTAGGAAGACTCATATGCAGAAAATCTCTCTGTGAATTTCAGTGGGCTGGTTACCATGATTTCTGGCTGAGGAAGTCTCAATGCAGCAGAAGGGCACTGAGATCCAGTCTGAGGTACAGCAGCAAGACGTTTGAGATTTTGTTTGCAGACCGCGGGGCCATAGGCAGACTCCAGGCTGCGGGGCCAAATTTTCTGTTGCAGGTATCCTCAGACAGCCAAATCCTATTACAGACTGTTTCTGCAGCTATGTTCAGGGGACAACTCAGATTCTGTGGATCAAGGACGAATTAGGGCCTTCTACAATCAGTCAAGTTCGGGCAGCCATCTCCAGAAACAATGAGCCAGTGAAATCCAGCTGCAGTCATCCCTAATTCCGATTAATGTCACAGCGAGTCAAACAGCAGAGATATGATATGTTGTGAGTCACTGGAGTAAAGAACAAGGAGCCAGATCTCTGTGGCAGTAATTCAGATCCCACTGGAACAGCACATACCATCACAGTTGGCCAAGGGCATCAAACAGTGAGTTGTAATTAGTGTGCTGTTTGCCCTTAGACATTAGGCAGTGACTATGATTGGTGTAGTCACAGTAGGACTGGATAAGTAGTTGAATTGCTGAGTATTGATCTTGAAAATCAGAATTATATTGTGATAATTGTTTGGAAGAATCTACTGTTTTGTTGGGCATTCATCCCTAACTTAGGAATCATATTGCTATTAGAGATATTTATTACGGTGGAAATATTTGTGCTATTTCAATGATGTCTACTATTGAAAAAATGAACACTGCTGGTGTATAATCTTGTTGAATTATTGTAACCCTGATAAACATAGAATCCTAACGGCTAAAATTACCCTAGGACATTACATTATTATGGAGTCATATGAATCATGACATGGGTTTATATTCCGAGTACCCAACCCTAATACTGAAACCTCTGTCGATGTATCTCAATTTTCAACAGAACCCTCAATCTCTTAGCTCCAAGTCATCTGCAAGATTGAAATCATGGTTGCTAGTCAAGATGAATTTCTTCTTTTACTGCAGTGTTTGGTATTGAATTTTCTCAGTCTATCCAAGATTTATGAGCTGTGCAATCAATCAATTAGAGGAATTTCTGAGTTGATCCTTACATTTGTACCATAATAAGCTTATCTTATGTTAATGATGAAACAAACGTAGATTAACTCTGAACTCAATTATTATGCTTTCAGATTTGGCTAGGACTAAAGGAAAGGGAAACCACTGTTTGATGTGTTGAATCTAAGTTTGTCTATTCTGTTATCCAGCAATTTTCCATTTCAAGTACTTGAGTGTGTCGCTACTGCTGTTTATGGCCTTGAACTTGATAATGCTGGGCTCCTAAAAAAACTGTTTGTCTGTTCAGATCTCTATACTGTCATTAGATGAAGAGACTGGCTTTCACAATATACGAAATGCAGTCATCTCTTCATGAAAGCAATGATGGGAGTGAGCCAATTCATGAAATATGTGGAAGTCCATTACTGTCATCAGCATCTACTTACTCCAGTGATGACTCTGATAGTCCACATATTACCCCCCGGATTGGAGATAATTATCAAGTCAAAGTGTCACCATTTAAGCTGCGAATGGGCTGTGATCAACTGGGAATAAATTACAGTAGGGACTATAAGGATGACAAGGCTGATGAATTTGAGCTACTGTTTGTGGAGGGATTACCTGTGCCAGTAATGCAGATAAGTTGTTTTTCACCTTTTGGAAATGGAACACTCTCAGATAATGAGTTCCCTTCAAAGCAGTCTTCCCCAGTTGGAGCCATAAAAAAAGATTGTGAATTGTGTCAGGTTGATTTATCTGAACTGGAAAATGATCAATGTACCCATGCGATCAGTAACAGTGGCCAACTCAGAGAAGACAATAGGTATATTACAGGTTTGAAGACAGATTTCTTAAGACAGGAGGACACCCTGACAGAAACTACTGGGGCAGCTAAGACCGTGGTTGATACTTCTTCCTGCTGCCATGGGCATCGAAGAAAAAGGGGTAGGGTTGGTTGGAAGATGGTCAAGAAGATGAAAGTTGGTTTTATGGACTTAAAAAAGCACTGCATTGATTCCAATTGCCAGGTTCAGCAGAAAGGAATACATAATATGGGGGAAGATGCAAGCTCAAAAGGCTACATGATAGTGCCTGGCAGCCCAAGTGCATCCTGGAGTAGAAGTGAGGAAGATTTATTCATACTTGGGCTGTATATTTTTGGGAAAAATCTTAAAGCAGTGAAAAGATTTGTGGAAACTAAAGAAATGGGGGATATAATATCGCACTATTATGGCAAGTTCTTCAATACAGAGTCATATTGCAGATGGGAAGAATCTAGAAAGACAAGAAGCAGAAAGTGTATCCAAGGCCAGCGCATTTTCTCTGGATGGCGGCAACAGGAATTGTTGGCACGCCTTAGTCCTGACATACCTGAGCATTTGAAACATGAGATCCCAGAGGTAAAATTTTCTCATCAAAAATTCAATTTGTTGTGTAAATGTAAAAATGGTATGCTGTCGTTAATCATACATCAATGGAATGCTGATATGACATTTTAATTTCCATGACACCAATTTAGTTTAAATGGGGTGCAAACAGAGTTTGCATTATGATGTGATGATACATCTTGTAACTGAATTTAATAATCCAGTTGGACCAGATTAATCTTCTTGGTTCTGCAATAGATTTAACCTAAATGACAAATTAACCTATGATGAGAAACATGTGGACAGCATTCACAAAAGTGAACTCAATTCTTTGAGTAAGAAGAGTTGCTTTTTAAGATATGTGTTATGAACTTTAAGGAATTTTCTTGCGTAGGCACATGCTGCTCCCTTGTATGTTGCCCGAGAAGCTGTAAAGCGATGTTTTTGTTTAATTTTTCCAGGCTCAGCCTTCTTCCTTGTAAGAAATCCCAGGGATTTGTAAAGGGAAGCTCATTTGCCTCTCCCATGTTTTGTCTCATTGGGATTTGCTGTTCTTGGGAGTCTGGTTTTAGATTTTGGGCTTTGTCTTTTAATATTTTATCCCTTGATCCAATTTTGTGGTGATAGCCTATCTGCTGTCCTTATTTTCATAATATTCTCGATTTATGTTTTTGCTCAATACAATTATGAAACACATTTAAAAAAAAAGTCTCCCAGTTGCCAAGTTTATTGCCTTACTACTATTATGATATTTTGAATGTTCTTACAGCTATAGGGTCTCACAGGTTTTTCTGATAAACAGGTAACAAAGGCATTCAATGATGGAAGAGTTTCAATGGAAGAGTTTGCTGCAAAGCTGAAAGCATTAGCAGGACCAAATGCACTTGTTCAAGCCGTGGGAATTGGCAAAGGCAAGGAAGATCTTACTGCGGCGGTCATACACCCAACAAAGACAAACCCAGTCAGCACTTCTCATTATGAAATTCCTACAGGCAAGGCATGTTCCAGCCTTTCTACTGAAGAGATTATTAAGTTTGTAATTGGATATTTTAGGCTTAGCAAAGCTCAAGCATACGACTTATTTTGGGAAGCAGTGTGGCCTCGTCTCTTGGCAAAGGGATGGCATTCTGAGAAACCCGACAAAGCTGCCTATGAATTGAGGCAGCCTTTAGTGTTTCTGATCCCTGGTGTACAGAAGTTTTCAAGAAAAGATCTAACAAAAGGAATTCATTATTTTGATTCTGTTAGTGAGGTTTTAAGCTGGGTGGCATCAGATCCAAGGCTGCTTGAACTAGACACACATGGTATACCAGGAGTCGAAGTGAAGCCAGAATGCTTCCATACTTCTGAGAATGCAGATAAAGAAAATGGGCATGCAGGCCATCCCTGTTCCTATCTTCAACCTAAACAAGTACAATCCTTTATATTTACAGTTGTTGACACCAGTCTAACATCACAAGGAGTAGGAACACCTAGGATACGAGAAAGAGTGACGTTGCCTCTGGATGATGGCTCTGATAGGTCTCAAACTGTGTCGTGGGAAACAGAAGATACAGACAATTTAGGAATACTACCATCTCAGCAATGGAAACATTGCACACATTACGCAGAGGGGGATTCATTGAACTGTAATTTGGAAAAGCCAGCCCGTGTTGTAGTTGATCATGAAAGCTCGGGTGAGAGGAATGAGATTTTTGGAATGTGCAAGGAACCAACCCCTGATCAGAGGGATTGCCTGCTCTCTCCCTTGAAGCAGAGAGAACTAACTAGCTGTATAAAATACAAAGAGGATAAAAGTACTGCTAGTTTGGTAGAATATTGTGAGTCAAAAGATCAAGCAACAATGCTGAAATTTGACCCCAAGGAAGAATCTCCTAAGCCTGAACCTCTTTTAGGTGCCAGTCCATCAGAATTAAGCATATCCCTACCATCTTCAACTCAAGCAAGTGCCGGGAGAAAAATCAATGCTACTTCTCTGAGTACAGATTCGCTTTCTGGAAATAAGATCAATAACAATTCTCAGAATTCTAGGGTATGCAAATTGACACCTGAGATAGTGCCTGATTTGAACTTACCCCATGTTCAACCAATAAACATGACGATCAATTTTGTCTCAGATATAAGCAGTAAAGTGTCGCAAGCTTCAAAGTCTGAAGAAACTTCTTATTCTGAGGCAAATTCTGGGCATTCTCAGGAAGTGTTTAATAATCCAGGAGTTGCACAGTCCTCATGTCCTGATCCAGATGAAAGCCATTCTATCAAGCCACAAGAAAAGAATGAAAGTACTCTACAGGAAAATGTACGAAGGCAAAGCACAAGGGTCCGCCCCTTGACTACAAAAGCATTGGAGGCTTTTGCTTGTGGTTTTTTCTCTCCTAAACGGCGGAGAAAGGGTAGTGAGAAAACTTTGAATCCAGATGGTTGCCGCATGAAATCTATCTCCAGGCTGGTTCAAGATGACCTAATGCGTTCTCCGAATACTCATAGTTCAGAAAACAGTGACATTCTTCTAGGTCACTAGAATTAAGAATACTAGTGTGGAGTCTGTCGAGGATGATGACACAGTAACAGTCAAGTAGGTGTTAAGTCGGAGGTGATGTACAAATGGGTAAACCTACCGTTTGAGGGAAAGCCCAAAGACATATTTCTACTCAGAAAATCAAAAAGATGCAGAAGGAAACAGAATAAATGTTTTGATCCCAGCAATTTCAGAGTGCAGACTGGCCACACCAAAGGTCAGGCGGGCGAAGGAATGCCACGTAGTCTCGTTCCCTGGCTATTGAAGGACAGGTTCCCTCCATCGGCACTTGAAATTCTGAAGCAGAGAAGCCTCTGGAAGAACAGCAGCAGAACGATGATGGCTGGGAATTCACTGTTCCCAAGCCCGACCTACCAAGCAAAGGCTGGGAATGGCTGTCTAACAGATGATAAAGATGAACCCCCTGCATCTGCATATCTTTTATGTTTTTATGATGATTAGTTATGGACCTTGGTTCTAGTGACCGTCAACATGGCAAATTAATGTTCTTGGACCTTTTTTTTATCTTCTTGCTTCTCGTTCCAGGTTTGGTCTGTTGTAGCCAGCGATTTGTAACTCAGTTTCTAACGCTTATTTGAGTTTCTTTGTTGTTCTTTATGAACGCTTATAAATTTTGTCACATTATTATTAATAGAAACTACAGAAAGCATTTATTAAGAAAACGGCTCTTCGCAGTGGAGATTCAGATATGGAATCCACATTACAGAGTCCAACTTGATGCAGTTGTGCAATGTGCATGCATGTTGATATATGCCAAATTGTATAAGCCGGGTACAATGGACTCTGGAACCATGCCAACTTAAGCCATTTAAAATTTCATTTTCGGCTTTGTCAAGAAACTTGAAATTTCATATCCTCCTTTCTTACTTTCTTACTTGATGATAAGTCCATTTTTATTGATGATCTCTACATCGTCTACATAGTGCTTACTGCCAACCGTGTGACTTTAGTTTCCAATATCATTAACTGTCTGAAACGTGATGGCAGGCAACCCCATGAGGGATGCATCTCCGTATATTTGAGTTTTGGAGTACCATTGGAGTTCTAGAACCTCATGTTCAAAGTGGACAACTATGTATGTACTGAATCCATCAAGCCATAACTTCAGTTTCCAATATCATTAACTGTCTGAAACGTGATGGCAACCCCATGAGGGATGCATCTCCGTACTATTTGAGTTTTGGAGTATCATTGGAGTTCCCTAATACCACGGGGTTTGGATGCATCTCCCACAATGACCTGTACAAAAAAATTGTTAATAACAAAAAAAGTGGAATTGGGAAGCCTGTGACCATGTTGAGTGGCCATTTCATCATTCCGATGTTTAAGGCCTCGTGCTTTGGCTCATCCTTCACTGGTGCTGTGGATATCCTCTTTGTGGAATGCTCCTGTCCATTAATGCAAATCTGAGGTGGTTTGTTTTGATCCATTAGGCAAGGTTGTCCACTAGCTCGAACCCTGTATGTGTTGGTTGTCAAAGTCCTGAGCCATTTGATCTGTCATAAGGTTGGAGCAGGGTTTGTTAAAGGTATCCAATCCCTGAACTTAATGATAGCTAGATGGTGAACAACCACAGGGGATGACTTTTTTTTACCATTTTGGAGGATCAGATTTCTTGGGACTGCACGATATAGTGTTTGGATATATTTTGTTTGGCCTCGTTCTCAAATACATGATGGCATAAAATCCGGTGATATAGACAAAGTCAACGCCCAGATCCATATTACTACGTTGTTTAGAATTTGTCTGGATTTCCATTGGGCCAGAAATTTAAATTCCTTGGTATTCTTTTTTCTTTTTCAGGGTTTCAAGGACTTATGAGAAGTGGTGATGCAGAGTGTTGAAAAAAATCGATGAGTGGGTCACAAATCCTTTGGTGATAGTAGCTAAGTTACAAATTTGAACAATTTTTTTGGCTGTGCCTCACGTTCATTACTGTGTGTTTTGGGTATTTTCTATGTTGGGGCAACAGTGCATGGAAAAGGCTCCAAGGTACATCTTTTGGGCCAACAATGCTAATGGCTAAGCGTTTCATAGCGTTACTTCGGATATATGTGACACTCCTGAATATGCTGGTTGGGGATTTACCAAAACTTGGATTCAGGGCCAAGCTCCTTGTGCCAAATGGTTGGTGAGGGCATGAGTGGGAATAAGGCTTTGAAAGTTATACTCAAACATACCATTAGTCAAGGGTTCCCACTAGGCAAGTGTGTCTGGTAGTGTATTTCCTTGCAAAACTTGGTTGTCACTCCTATACATGTTAAGATAGTTCATATGTTTGTGGTTCAGAGTACCTGGGAGGCTAACATGGAGAGATGTCTTCTTATGACCTTGACTTGTCATTAAATGAACATTGTTTATGGTAGTCTCCCCTAGTCCATGATGAGATGCTCCTAGTGAAGTCTTCATGATTTTTACCCTTGCAACTGTATAAAAGGGCTATTTAGACAGCCAAGGACTTCTTCAACAAAAAAATCAGAGAATGGATCCCCTAGATGGAAATAAACATAAAATCAGACAGGCCAATCTACAAAGCCTAATCTCAAAGTGATACTCCTCCTATGTTGGGCCTTCTTGTTCTGCAAACATGGTGGCGAGATTGGAAATGAGGGTGCCACATTGTTCATTAACTATAAGCTTGCTTTAGGCTACAAATAGATTTGTCTCAAACTAGCATTAGAAAATAGCTTGAATAAGCTTTGGTGAATTAGGTCCAAGAAGAAAACATGGTTGTGTTTCTTGTGAAACCTTTTGAAGCCAACCTTGGAGCTGAAGAAAGCTCTTTACATGGTTCTTTATTGTGGGAGGTTTGAGGATAAATGATTAACATCCTTAGGTGCAAAATCTATGGTGCCCCCAATGTGAGGAAATGAAACCTTAACATTTCCATTTGGTTTGTACCTTAGCCAAGTCAACAAGGGCCTAGTTATAGTCTCTATGTCAATGATGTCTCCATATGTCCATTTCATGGAAAACTTTCTTGTTAAGCAACTATCTCCTATAGGTGATATAAATCCATTCTCCCTAGATTCTAGTTTGTGTTGAAGCCTTTTTTTCTATGGAAAAAGCACAACAAACTAAGTTGCATTGAAACAAATATAGATACGGGGTTTGAAACAGATATGGCAAATTTTCAAAAATCCGGATACGATATGGCAAGGAAACGACATATATAAGAATGTCATATTACCATTCATCTTTTAGAATCTAGATTCTATATCTAAAAATACATAATCATCATCATGAATTCAAGATAAACTAATCTCATCATCAATTCAATGTTAACATTATCACCATCATTAGTGATTATTATAACATTCAACATATTATCATCATCATTAGTAATGTAATCATAATGCTACAACCTTTGTGCTTTCGGATCCAACTCCAAATAATGTGTCATGCATGACAGATGGTATCTATGTTCCTTGCATGGCAATTAAAAGGCCCATGGGACCATTAGGATATTATGTTAAGACCTTTTTGAACATTTCAATATTCTCAATGTCAACTTGGTCTCTTGACTATATGCAGACAAAAGATTGGCTAGAGAAGATGTGTTATATTGGAGGGATTAATGAAACCAAGAACAAAATCAATTACAATTAACAAAATTGAAAATTAATTGCTCAAATAAATCTCTTTAAGAAGACATTCATCAAATCTTTATGTTTGTATTTTTGAACATCTATCTTTTTATGAGTAGCAAGAATCCTTGATAAATATATGGAGTGTTGTTTCTAAAGATTTAGAAGAGACGTTATGAGGCTGTGTTTATAGTGAGTTTATTTGCAAATATGATTTTTTCATTTTTATTATTTATTTATGGCTATACAAATTTTAATGCTTTTTAATATTTTAAGGATAGATTCCGATCATGATTTTTGTGGATCCATTTAAAACCCTTGGAAACATATACAATTCCAAATCTGAAGTTTCTGATTTTTTGAAACGATGCAAAAAGCGTTTTTACGATGTTTCAGACAAGGATCATATTTTGTTTCCGTTTCAAAAACGGGGATCCGCGTTCCCGGTAACTTAGACAACAAAGTGTTGTTTAATGCTAGAGATATTTCATGGAGTTTCTTGTGATATGATAATGTATTAACATGGTCCAACTTATCCTTTAGATTATTGTGCAAGTATGGAAGCTTCGAAGGGAGATGGAGCATTTACAACTACTTTTGGACTTTTGGGGTTGTATCCCTTTGCAAAATTATAGGGAACCACTTGGCCATTCTTGGCATCGATGAGCATAATGTTACTAAGGTGATAGAAGGGCTCAACATTTGGTAGGCAAGTAAATTTTAGAGGTGGGAGTGTGGATATATTTTCCTCTTTCGACAACTAGAAACGGAAATCAATTTATGAATTTAGGTCTGGCCATTTTAGGGAACCCAAAGCCTCTTGACCCAACTAATTATGGCTAGGAGCATATTGTGGATGAGGATCCCTTGTTGATTGGATGAGACCCCACCACTAATGACCAATGATGAAACCCTAATGCATTCTGGAAGTTGTACATGATGAATATTCAGTTTCTCTTTGCAAGTAAATCATCAAACCATGGAAAGAAATCTAGTGCAACAAAAATTGACATGGGTTAAGATATTACAAAGATAACAACAACTTGGATATTCCAAATTTTCAAGGCCAATGAAGTTTGTTAGTGGAGGTTTTTTGGAAAAAGAAACATCAAGCAACAATGAGGAAAAAGATAATTGTAAACATTGCAATTGCATTGGTTACATGGAAGTTCATTGTTTTGATCTCCATCCTTGTCACCATTATGGCAAGACGAATCATCCATTAGAGAGTTGCTCCAAAAGAAAAAAACTTGCAAGATTGAAGATTGACTATGGATGGATTGATCATTTGGAGTGGTCGTCAATAATCAAACGATTATATAAGTCTTACCGAAGAATTCAATCTCGAGTAAAGACATGGTGCAGCGAAAAGTGAAATGAAAATGGTACTCTCATAAGCCTAGAAGGGGGAGTACAATGGTGATACCATCCTACATCTTAAGGGGGGAGTCCAAAAATCAAATGCAAATGGTTAGTGGTAAAACAAAAACTGCTTGTGGTCTCTCCTTTCAACTTACAAAGGGGGGAATTGATGATGGAATTGAAGATGGTTGTTAGGCTGAAAGTTTCGACAACAATATAGTGAAATTGCCAAATGGGCATCAAATTTTCCAGTGGTCATCAAAATTTGCCAAATGGGCAAGTAAACTTTGCAAAAGCTATGGTTCAATATTTAGAAATTGAGTCATACATTAGATATATGATTGAGAGCAATATTGTAGAAATTTTTGTTCATTTGGATGGTCATTCGACCTAACAATGGATAGATGTATCCTTTTGCATTGCAACTTGGCATTAGATTGAGTGGCCAAGCATTTTCAGAGATGTATCAAACTTGCATTCAATTTGCTTCTCTTGGTTCATTCTCTTCATATTGAAGTTTTCAACATCTAGTTTGGCGGTTTTTCAGGCAATTCTTCATTGCAAGTCAACACATGAGTTTTAGTATGAATATTTGGAGATAATACTAGTTTAAGTTGCGTTTCTGGTATTATTGTATGAGCTTATAATGGCCGGGGGGGGGGGTATGGATGTTAGCCTCTTAATTAAATAATCATCAAATCCTAATGTACCACCTTTAGTCATTTCACATATTAGGACATAGTTTTTATCGTAGGTATGTTTCTAGAGTTTCTAGATCCTATTTCTCTCATCATTTTTTATCTCTTTTGTGAGGTGTCAAGGTGAGAACTTATGAGGTGGTATCATCGTTGTATTATATATTTGTATCATTGGAAGACCGATATACAATTGTGAATATACATTATGACTTAAAGCATTTTCCACAAGTGTCATTGTCTATGATATTATTCTTTTGTTTTCTTATATTTCTTTACCTGCCAATTGTTGGGTTGATTATTTCTTAGTGTTTATGATGAACAATGTACCTTATGGTTCCTAGACTTTAGTGCATGTTAGTTTGGACTTAATATGACAACACTATGTATTTAAGGGTTTTGGCATAAGACAACCTACATTTTTTAGTGTGATTGTTTTCACTAATGCTTGTGGTGGTTGTATATATGTCCCACATCTTTTGTGTGTATTAAAACTATGTACATATTGTTATTCTAATACTCTAAAAGTCAAACAAATATTTAATATCTGAATAAATAAATAATATTGTTTCCTCATAAATCAAATAAAAAGTGTTTGGTTCTTCCTAATCTATGAACACTAATCTCATTGTGTCAATAGTTCAATAATAGCAACACCAAGGTTAATGATGGAATTTTATGGAGAGCAAGTTTTCAAATATATTATGAATGCACTCAAATTAACGTCAACATGAGGTTTTTCATTGAATACAATTCTTCAAATTATATATATATATGTGTGTGTGTGTGTGTGTGTGTGTGGGGTTGGGGGTGTAGGGATCACTTACATCATGAATATTGATGCATTTATTGCTTATAAATTTCAAAATTCGGGATTAATTTTACATAGAGAGAGATGTTTTATTATGTAAATTTAATCGTGTATATATATATATATATAGATAATATATTATAATAAGAGAAAATCCTTAATATTGGGGATACCAAAGATCTCTACAACATCCCCTCAAATTTTGGGGAGTATATCCACACATTAAAGACATGCTCATGCATTCACCAATCTTAAATATATTTACAACTTTTTGATACAAAAAGTATGAATATTTATTTTGACAAAAGATTTAATAAATGGTCATACATCCATCTAACTATAATTTTTTGTTGGGTCTCAAGAATGAACTCATTTTGTCATATTTTCACCATTTGTTTTGCTTATCATGTCTAGAAGTCTGCCATATTCATCATCTCACAATCTAGTGTTATCATTTTGGTATAAAATCACGTCTTGAGTTACGAAGGATTACATATTAGAGAAATTCAAGACAAAAGTGTCCATTTTTCTATAATTTCATATATTCTTTTGAGAAAACAATTTAAATGTTGTAGCTACAAAAATAAGATCATTTTATAGCTTGTCTTTGATTCTATAGTTGATTTTTAGGTATACATAATTGCACGAATGATATAATGAAAGCATAAGTTGGAAGATGTGGAAAATGGTGATCCCCAGCTCCTCCGCCTATCATACTTAACTTGACGCTTTCCACGTTAGCACGAGAGCGAAGTCAAAGGTATAGTGAGGCGATGGTAGAGTAAGTCACAATGGTGGCAGGACACATAATTTGGAACAAAGTTCTCGACAGAGGCTATGGATTGAATCCATGAGAATCAAACTAGAATATCTCAAGATTACATATGAGAATTCATTTGTGTAACCATGAATTTCTCATAATAGTTGACAACTTTAATTTATGGATCCACAAGATCCAAATTATGGTTCACTGTTTTAAAATACCACATTGAAGATCTCAATGATCTCTATTTCAAGTTGTATAAATGTTCATTGTTTCAATGATAAGAGATATGTCTTTGTTATGGGAAACATTATAATATTTTTAATATAAACTCTATTAGTGGATAGGTAATTCCTTGTGCAAGTGTTGCTATTAGTTTATAAATGATTTGATAGTGTAATGGTGTAGCAATTCCAAGGTTTATACAACTTTTGTAGCAGTGCACAACCAAGTTGGGAAGAGCCCCGTGTGTGAGGGAAGGCATTGCTCTTTTCCTTTTCATTTTTGTGTAATTGTAGTTAGTTTTTATGCTAGTTAATATTTTTATTTTTTCTATTTTTTGTTGGCTTCACCCATGAGGGATTTGAACTTTGAATTTCATGGTTTACATCATACTTCATAACAAGACGATCACCAATTGAGGTGTAATATTTTAAATTTTTGTTCATTATAGTGATTTTTAATTTCCATTACTTAGTTAATGTTTTCAGTTCTTGTTTATTGCAGTGAATTTCCATTGCTTTAACTTCTTGTTAATATACAACTTTCATTTACATTACTTACAACTTGGTGTGGTGTGTCAGTGCAGTGTAGGTTACTCATATGAATCATTTGATTGAATAAATATTTGTTCATATTCAATTGTAGAATTAAAATTACAAGTTATATGACCAATTAAATTTATGATTGTCTCATGGAAATTTTTTACATGGCGAGTGTTTGAAAGTGTTTAGGACCATGACTATGTTGAATTAAATTGCAATTACTCTTCATAGATTAGACTTTGCTTTCACGTAAAATTTCAATAGAATAGTAGAAACCCGACCCTACATATATTGTGTATTACACTTAACAAGTTTACCAACTAGGATTGATGATTTAAATGTAACATAATTCTCAAGGAATAGAATTCATCGACATTTTTGGCACTGTTGTTGGCGAAGTGTACATAGACTTCGGTTTCTAATTTAGGCATAAAATTAGCTACATAAATAGAGCATGAAAATTAGGATGCATGAATAGGAAAAAAGATTTGTTAGAGGTAGAATCACTTCAACACTTCATCCACCTATCACCACAACTAGTTCAACACATTGCACAGTAAGAGCCACAATGTCATCCACATCACGCATCCCCAGATTTGTAGGTAGAGTAGGTACCTAGAGGAAACTAAAAGAATTCAAGAAAAAGAATAATGTTCACTAGAAGCAATGCTTTTCTACTCACATCCAACATGAAAGGTACTTCATGGACATTAATTGGACATACCAATTGAAGAGACTATAACAGGGGAGAGTTCATTTGAAGAGCAACCAATTATAGAAAATCCAGTTGAAGAACCACCATATTCTCATACATTAGAATCATCAATGGATGAAAATATGCAAGAAGGGATAGGATAAACATGAGTTGGAACTGGCACAAAAGCTAGAACTAGAAAAGGAGCTAGAGGAAATGGAAGAAGAAAAGTACATCAAGAAGAAGAAGAAGAAGAAGAAGAGGAAGAATAATTTGGCTTCCCCATTTAGGATCCAACAACTAATGTGAGCATGTAAAATATTTCACCCTCTGCGCTACCAAATTTTCATGGGTTAAGAACCAAAGATCCTGAATATTTTCTCTTTGAATTTGAGGTAATGTCGAAGCTATGAAAATTTAAAGTTATTTCTTACTACTCTTAAAGATGGTTCTTTATGATGGTTTATGGGATTATGTACAAACTCTGTTAGAACTTGGGATGAGATACATTATAACACCCTCCTCTCACACTTACCCAAGTTAACTGGTCCGTTGAGGTAAACCTATGCCGATAGGCTACTACGATCTGATTCAACTCCCCATGTACAGTTAAGGAAGTGGAACCGATACAACACAACCAATTTGACCTTTTGCACATATGACAGAACCTATAGGAGCCAACAAACCCTTCTAGGTGATCAACCCCTGAGACAACTTGACACTTCACTTCCCTAGAGCCTTAGTCGCTTCCATGTCATGGGCATGCATGTGACTGGGGCCCTCCAGTCACTCTCACACCAAGGGCATGCGAGTTACTGGGGTCTTTTTCATCTAGTTCAGAACCCGCGACCCCAGAATCCGTGCTACTTTTTCAGGGCCAGGACTCAGGACACTGCTTAGAACTTCCAAAAATGAAAAGTAACATTGAAACAATGATACAATTGCAAATACTTGAAAAAGTACTTGACTAGACCCCTACTAGCCATGCCAGACATTTCTTCAAACATGTCACAAATATGCATTCTACATGTCATAACAACATATTTGAGCATAGGGGTCTCATACTTATCTGAGAATTGCTAATAAACATTGATGCATTATCACACTAGCTGCATTATCATCTATTAGGTTACATATTCATTGTTCATTGATTTATAAATCAAAACATGAAGAGAACCATACATCATCACTGTTATAAAACATGCTCATAACCATCATATAATCAACAAAAATAGCAAGGATATAACAACCATAAAAGCCACATATAAACAAGTATATTTACCCATCAAATACAAGAGAAACGAATCTCTTATTAACATAAGAAAAATGCAACCAGGTCAGGGACTTCCACGAACCACCCAACCATAGACTAGGCTGAATTGGACCTCCCTTTCAGCAAATCACCCCCATTCCATATTCCAAGCATGAATGTGGGATCTCATGGAACACACCCAACAAAACCAAACCAGGAATTCTAGAGGCCAACCACCTCAACTCTCAACTAGTAATTCCGCCTCACAGTCAGACATCGCTAACCATTGCTAGATTGATCTATACCCAAGTTGTTAAGGCTCCAACCTGTTTGTTCCAACCAGGGTTCCAGGACTAGTAACTCAACCCACAACTACCATCGGGATTCCAGAGTGTTTGTCCAACAAGGGCTTCCAGGACTAGTACTCAACCCACCAAGGGCTTTTGAAGCATTTGTCCAACCAAGGCTTCTAGGACTAGTAACTCAACCTAAGTTGTTACAGGGATTCAAGAGCATTTGTCCAACCAAGTCTTCCAGGAACTAGTAACTCAACCCACAACCAAAGGAATATGAGAACCAACAAGAAAAAAAAAGGAAAGAAACCCACAACACCATGACCATCCAGGAAATGGAAAAGTTAAGCAATCCATTGCCAATCTAGGCATTCTTCCATGTCAATGACAGATCATAACCAAGAAACCACATGCATATGCCATGCATGCCAAAACTAGAAAGGAAATCATACATGCAACTCAGTACCTGCAAGGTAACATGTTGTAGTTGTTGATCCCGATGTCCTCTTGCGCTTTCCTGCTCTTCCTTTGCCTTCTTGCTCCAAAACTCCAAGTATGCCACACCCCTCCAAGAGTGCTCCAATGAAACACTAAGTGTCCAAGAGTATGACAGAGAGCTCCAAAATTGAACTGAAAAAAGTCTATCAACTGATCCTCATAAGCCTTTTTGTTAATGAGGCCTTTATTTTCTTCATTTTTCCATTATTTTCCTTCAATTTCCTCCTCACATGCAACCTATGACCTTTCACCTTCCTTTTCTCCTAATTTCCATTATTTTCATAAAAAAAATGTCAATCTATGCTTCATTCCTTTCCAAATCATTTGCCATTGCCATTTCCAATTTCCTTAGCCATTAATCAACCAAAGTGACACCCCACTTGGATGTTTTTACCACCATTCAAAGTGGAATATGTGTCTCATGACTTTGGTCTTATATATTTTTACATGGATTTTTTACCAGGGTTGTTACAGAACCCTCCCCCTTGGGGGAACATCGTCCTCAATGTTCAATGACATCTATAAACCAACAAATCACTGAAAAAAAAACATATTGCCTATGAAGCTTTATAACACAGCTCGTTGCAGTATTTACAATGACCAATGCTAAAGATATGCCAATCATACCATTTGTTAGAGCTTTATAACACAGCTCATTACGATATTTACAATAATAACCACATATATGCTCATACACATTTGCTTGAAATAGAAAATAATCATATTGTTTATGGAGCTTTATAAATCCACCTTGTTGCAACATTTACAATAATATACACATACACATATGCACATTTTCTCAACCAACAAATAAAATGATACGATGTTTGCACCTGCAACAAGGGAATCTGGAGGCTCACACTTCCACCCTCAAAGTAATACCGGGATTCACCTCCTTCCCGGGAAGTCCAGAATCCATCGCCAAAGTCAAAATTGCATCCAATGTCTAGCGCTACAATCCTGCACCACTTGTCCTATGAGTGAACAATTACTGACTCATTGTTTGAGGGCACACTTCCAATGTGCATATGATGCCATCTAGCAATGCTAATGACCAAAACAAATCCATCCTCAGCCTTCCCTTCTCTGCTACATAGTTCTTCGAGCAATCCTGTCACCCCCTTCCATGTAGTCATACACCTTTCAAGTTCTGCGTGCATCCCCTTATTTGTTACACAATCCCTCGGGCGACCCCTCCCTTGGCAAGGTTTCCTCACATTGGAAGGTCGAAAAACCAAGGCATATCCCTTCCTCAAAACCATCATACCCATCATAACATGCTCATGGAAACCAATGGACACTATTAGGCACTAGTGGCCCACAATGACCCTACTCTTGAAGTGCTTTACCAACATATTGCTTGTTCAATTCCTTTCACTAATGCTGCTAATTCTTATATTCAGATTCAACCACCCAACTGGGCATTTTAATGCTTTCCTATACCAAGCACATAGATTCCATTAGACTCAAAAAGAATCGAAATAAACTCAAATCATACCTCATTGGTGGCTCGTTAATAAGGTACACCTGCAATTATGTTCACATCTTGTCACATGTCAAATTAGTTGTTTCGTTAAATCATCATATATAAACATATCACATCCAATTAGCTTAAAAACAACCATCATAATTAAAATCATAGATCACAAGTAACTATCATAAATCAGAGTCATAGGTCACATGTAATCATCATAAACCAGAATCATAGATTACAGGCATAATTAAAACTAAAATAAAATATTGATACTTATCCTTTAATCGATCCTTAGCTTCTACCTTTATCTTATGTCCATTTCGTAGGCACACCGGATCGGTTGCCACACTTGACAAACACCTAGTGCCTTCTCTTCAACCACGTACATATACACATCGTGTGCATCACACATATACAACCACACACGGCATACAACACCATGCAATACATGCACCTACACCTGTTGTACAACACAACACATAAATATGCATATGATGTATGACACAACACCTACACCTTCACCTAGTGTACAACACAACACAATACATACACCTGCATCCGGTGTACAACACGACACGATACATATACGTACATCGAGTACAACGCAATGAATACACATTTCATGATACCGTGACTACGCAATACACATACATAGTACCACACATGCACAAAATAACATGTATAACATGCACACAATACCACATGTACACATAAAATACCACCTGTACACAACACCACCTGCACAACGTGTACACTGATGGAAATAACGGGAGGGGCGGTGAATTAGTAATTTTTTGTTTGTTTGTTAATGTTGTTCTTTTTATCACCAAAGCATATATATATCTATATATCTATCTATATATATACATATACATATACATATACATATACATATACATATACATATACCAATACATAACATATACATATACATAATACATATATACATATTTACATATATATATATATATAATAATATATATTATATATATTATATATATATATTATATAGATATATGTGGAACACATAAATAGATAGCTGACATGAATGCATTTATTAACACAAACAATGCAATGAAAATAAATACAATATATAGCTAGTTGCAATTAGTTGCCAAGCACCAACTTGGACTTTTGTGAGGCTCCAACCTCCAGAGCACCAACTCTATTCTTCCAAGGAAATAGTTTTGCACTTAGGAGCACCAACTCCCAAGGATTCTAGTCCTTTCATTTCTGAGGCTCGAACCTCGTGGGATCCAACCCAAACCTGGTATAAACTGTTTTTGTTGCAGATCTCTACTCCCAAACCTGCTCAGCTTCTGCTTCACTCTTGTTCTCTTGCTTCTGCTGCTTCCTCTCACTTTGATTATTCGCATACACCTCCTTGTTTTTCTTGTTTTTTTTTGTATTCCTATAACCTCTGACTCTTCGTTTCCGCTTCCCACTGACTCTTCAACTTCTTCAATGCTTGCTTCCGCTTCCTCTTCGCTGGCTTGTCCTTTGCCTTCCCTCTTCTCCATTGCTTTGGCTTTTTGGTTTCCTCTGCGCTGGCTTTCCATTAAGCCTCCTAGATTTTCGGTCGTTGTGTGTTAAAAACTATGACAAAGCCCTGTTTTTTTCATGATAACAAGCATTCACAAAGACGCCACTATTGAACAGACATGCCATGTCCCAATCGGAATCGCAATCGGCTTGATTCTTGCCTTCTAAACTATCGGGAGCATTCCTTAACGTATTTCTGCCAAACCCCGCGCAAGCCAACTATACAAATACACAGGAAATATGAGCAAAAATAGGCAAAAAGCTAAAGGGCGAACTTCAAGAATCAATACACCCGCATCTACACTGTATTGGTTCTGTAGTATAATCGTAATCGACGCTCAAGGCTTCTAGGGGTCCTTTATACATCGATACCATGGCATCGCCGATGGCCGACAGCCGATCTTCCACTAGATGCGGTATTATATTAAGCCATGTTATAATGTTTAGGCGGGTCCACATGCTTTATCGCAATCGGCGCTTTGTAAGTTCCGATAAGCGGACGTGATATATAATACAATGCATCATAATGCGAAGCGGGTCCATTATATATATATATATATATATATAATATATATTTATATTATATTTATATATATATATATATATATAATTATATAATATATATATATATTATTATATATATGTTGCAATTGCTTAAGGCCCGCATACATAACCATATATATGAAATACTACCCGTACTACATATGTTTATATATCCAGACATATATGTCGTCGGGTCCGAATATATGTATCGCAATCGGGGGTTTGGGCTGATGGCGCATAGCCGAACCGCCGATTAGCACTATCGCCGATATATATGTATATATGCGCCTATATACACAACCTTCTCTGCTCTGATAGTGTATTCCACTATACTTAAGTCTTCTGCGGAGATAGTGTATTTTCCATAGTATATTTGCCGATGGTGTATTTGCCGTGAGTCTGTGCCGATAGTGCATTTGCCATATAACTTAGTCTTTCTGCCCCCGATAGTGTATTTGCCATATAACTACGTTTTTGCCTGCC
Organism: Pinus taeda; assembly: GCA_000404065.3. NCBI lineage: Eukaryota > Viridiplantae > Streptophyta > Pinopsida > Pinales > Pinaceae > Pinus > Pinus taeda. Next base: position 185,104 of record APFE030845914.1, read on the forward strand.
GATAGTGTTAAATGCATATATGTATGGGTTTTGGCCTCCGATACTGTAAATGCATGCATATACATTATATAGCTCTCGATAGCTTTGTTTTGCTTTGTTTGCTCCATTCGCTCCTCTGTTTGCTCTGTTTGCTCCTTTGGTGGCTCTGTTTGCTCCTCTTAGCTCCTCCGATAGTTCTATTTTCTCCTTGAATATTGCCATATTGACATCAATGACAATCTATGTCAATAATACCCCCCTTTGTTATTGATGGCAATATTCTTCTTTTCTCCCCCTTTGACATCAATGGCAAAGGAATGCATACAGACTCCCCCTGTCGAACTGCTCCCCCTGTAGAACTGCTCCCTTGTCCTGCATCATCTTTATGAATGAACTTAAGTGATGCTAAAGAACATCTTTGGGCGAAGATGTTCAAATGCTTCTCGAGGAAGAGGTTTTGTCAAAATATCAGCTATCTGCGCCTTAGTATTGATATATTCCAAAGTGATGTTTTATTCAGCTACTTGTTCACGGAGGAAATGATACTTGATTGGTATATGTTTGGTCTTTGAGTGCATCAATGGATTTTTGCTGAGACTGATAGCACTTGTGTTATCACAATAGATGGTAATTGGTTGATATGTACCTATGTTGACATCTTTTAGAGCTTCCTTCATCCATAGTATTTGAGTACAACAATTTGTTTCATCTATATACTCGGCTTCGGCTGTGGATAATGATATGGATATATGTTTTTTGCTGAGCCAGGATACTAAACAATCTCCTAGGAAGAATGAATTTCCATTAGTACTCTTCCAATCATCCACACTTATGGCCCAATCAACAACAGTGTATGCAGTTACAATCAGCGTTGAACTCTTAGGGTACCAAAGACCGAAATCAGAAGTTCCTTTCAGATATCTGATAATTCTTGTTACAGCTAACAAATGGGATTGTTTAGGGATAGATTGAAACCTTTCCACCATTCCTACTGCCTGCATTATGTCGAGTCTTGTAGCAGTTAAGTACATAAGGGCTCCGATTATTGACCTGTAATGAGTTGCATCTACTGGAGGGGAGTCATCATCTTTGCTCAATTTGCAGTTTGTGGTCATAGGTGTGATCATGGGTTCACAATCCTCCATTCCATATCTTTTGAGCATGTAGTTTAGATATTTGACTTGAGATATACATAATCTTGCTCTGGTTTGAGATACTTGAAGTCCAAGGAAGTGAGATAGCTCACCTATCATTGACATCTCGAATTCTTTTGACATGTTTTGAGAAAATTCATGGCTCATTTCATCATTATTGCTAGCAAAAATAAGATCATCAACATAAACAAGAGTAGCTAGTAACTTACCTTCATCTGTTTTTATGTATAGATTACTTCCAGCCACTCCCTTTTTGAAGCCTTGTTGCTATAAAGAGTGATCCAATCTTGCATACCAAGCTCTAGGAGCTTGTTTCAAATCATATAAATCCTTTTTCAACTTACAGACTAAGTCCTTTCCTTCTATTAGATCAAACCCTTATGGTTTCTCCATTTAGACTTCTTCCTTGAGTTCCCCATTTAGAAATGCTGATTTTACGTCCATTTGATAGATTTTGAATTCTTTTGAGCAAGCAAACGCCAAGAACATCATGATATGTTAAAATTGGCAACTAGGGCCAAACTCCATATGGGTCATCTTATTCATGGCTGATAATATTTTTATTAGATTCCTCTCGTCGAGAGGTGTAGGATTGATCTAAAGATCATCCGATTCCGATAAGTATTTATGGAGATATGAATTTATTTTGATTATGGAATAATTATAAAGCCGACCTACAACTCATGTAGGCTCAGAAGCCCAACAGTGATATCGATTCAATCATCAACATTGTGTATAAATACAGGAGGTATTTTCCTCATTTGGATTCACTCACTCATCACATCTCTCTCTCTCTCTCTCCTGCGCAGAAAAGAGGCTCTTCTTCTACTACACAAAAAGAGACTCTTCTCTCACACATGTGGAAGGAAGGTGCAAAATTTAGGGATGCAACTGCAGAACCAAAGTTTGACCAGCGTTGACCATCAGTCTCCTCTCAGAACTGCGGTGTAGGTGAATCTATATCTCCTCTAAAGGCCACATTATTTGGTGAAGGAATCAAGCTAATCCGACGATCGGTTTGCAAGATATTGTTTGCCCTAGTTTCGCTGATCTAGGGTTTGCTGCTGCTAATGTAAATCAGATTTATGTACTATTTCTCTTTGTTGAATTATTGAAGATAAAGGAAGATTTGATCAAGGAGTTTCCCCACATTAGGGTTTGTCCCTGGCAAGCTACCACATCTTGTGTCTCTTGTCTTGGTTTGTTTTCTGTCGATCGTTTAATGTTATATCTGCACTTTACTTTATGTACATGTGATTGCTAATCTGTGGATAATAATAAGAAAGATAAGTAATCTGCTATAAGCATAGAACATGCCATATATTAACATGATAGCTTCCATATGAGCTACTAGTGCAAATGTCTCTTCAAAATCAATTCCTTCAATTTGTGAATAGCCTTTGCAGACAAGCCTTGCCTTGTTTATGATAACTTGTCCTTCTTCATTCATTTTATTTTTGAATACCCACTTGGTTCCTACTATGTTTTTGTCCTTTGGACAAGGTACCAGCTCCCATGTCTCGTTTTTCTCAATTTGGGACATTTCTTCTTCCATGGCTTTTACCCAATGAGGATCCTTGCTTGTGCAAATGTTTCTGGTTCTATCATGGATAGAAGAGCAATGAAGTTTCTCTTTGGTGTAATTGTCATCCTTCTTCGGGTTTGCATCCCTTCTTCTCTATTGCCAATAATTTTCTCTTCTGGATGATATTTCTGGATAAACTTCATCTTTGAAGGGGTATGAGGTGGTTCTTTTTCCTCTTCTTCTTCCTCCTCATCTATTTCTTCTTCACGGAGGACGCTTTCAACTCTATTATCTAATTTATGTATTCAGCTTATGTACTTAAGTTCTTGTAACAAGCTCCGTCACTGTTCTACCATTCAGTTTTGTATTTAGTTCTTGTAACAAGCTCCGTCGCTGTTCTACCATTAATTTTTGTATTCGTGCGTGTCCAATACAAAAGAAATGCATCATTGTAGACTGGGGCTTAAGCATTCAGTGGGCTATTGGTCATCATTTTGTCGCCATCACTCAACATTTTTTTTAACTCTAGGTCTAGAAGAACTAGCGACTAGGGTATGCTCGAAACTCTCATGTTCTTCAATTTCTTTTTTTGGAAGGTCTTCATCAATCTTTAAATCAATGCTTTCCACTATTTTCTTTAGTCAAAAATTGTAGCACTTGTAGGCTTTGCTACGTGTAGAGTATCCAAGGAATATCCCTTCATCAACCCGAGAATCAAATTTTCCTGGTGAGCCATCATTGATTTTTATGAAGAACTTGCTTCCAAATATCTTAAAGTATTTTACTGAAGCAGGTCTTCCTTTCCATAATTCATAAAGAGTTTTTTCACAATTTGGTCTTAATTGAGTTCGATTCAAAGGATAGACAGTTGTCTCGACTGCTTCTCTCCAGAAATTTGGCTGCAAATCTGCTGCTAATAACATTGTTCTTGCCATTTCTTGAACTATCTGATTTCTTCTTTCAACTACCCCATTTTGCTGGGGTTTTATGGAAGCCGAGAATTATCTTTTAATGCCATGTATGTTACAGAAATCATTAAATTCTTTTGATGTGAATTATCCCCCTCTATCTGTTCCGAGGCACTTAATTTTTGAGTCCTTTTCATTTTCTATAAGTGCTTTTAGATTCTTAAAACACTCAAATGTTTCAGATTTATATTTTACAAAATATATCCACATCATTCTAGTATAGTCATCAACAAATAAAACAAAGTACCTTTCTCCTTGGAGTGCCTGATTTCTAGTTAGTCCACATAAATCCACATGGATGATCTCCAAGGGCTTTCATGTAGAGAGCTCTTTGATCTTGTGGCTGGTTTTGGTTTGATTTCCATGTTGACAGGGACCACATACTCCTTGATTTGGTTTGAATAGCCTTGGGATGTCTCGTACAACTTTAATCTTGCTGATATTGATCAAATTTTCAAAGCTTGTATGTCCAAGTCGCTTGTGCCACAACCAAATTTCATCTGTCTGACTCAGGTAACATTTATTCTCTTGAATCTTATTCAGAATGTAAATGTTGTCTGGTGTTCTAACCCCTTTTGCCACAAGTTCCCCTGAGGAAGAGTTCCTTATTTCACAGTCTTTGGTGCTAAAGACAACATTATGTCCTTGATCACAGATTTGGCTGACACTCAGAAGGTTGTGTTTGAGCCGGTCTACTAGCAGAGCATCTTGAGCTTTTCCTTTTCCATTGATGAGGGTAATAGTTCCTTTTCCTGCAATTCTGCCAAATCCACTTCCAAAGGACACATTTCCTTCCTTTTTGCTCAATGAGACAAACTTCCTTTCTTCCCTTGTCATGTGTCTAGAGCACCCACTATCCAAAAACCAATGATTTTCATTATTTTGAGCATATAGAGCTAGGCCACATTTATCCATGTTGGGACTCTTACTCCTTGCTTTTCTCCTTTTGAGTGGGTAGTTATGTTCATAGTGTCCATTATTCTAACATAATGAGAAAATCAGATCAAATTTGGTTAAGGGATCAAACGAATTGAAGGTTCTGATTTGTCCATGCCTTTTGCAACCATATGGTTTGATTATTTGATCCTTTAGCTTTGGTGTTTCACTCTTGCCAGCCATGCAATGTCTAGCTTGATGACCAAAGTTTTTACAATTAAAGCAATATCCAAGAAAGATAGTCTTGTACCTATTGTAGTAGCCACGGTTTGAGTCAATTTCCTTGCTTGGAATTACTCCCGCTTCATTCCTTGGATTTGAGATGGGCCTTTGATGGAATACTGGTTTGTATTTGCTGTAGTATCCATGATTCGTGTCCACATTCTTCTTTGGTGTTATTCTCTCTTCATTCTTTGGATCTGAGATGCGCCTTTGATGAAATACTTTTTCTTTTTTTGGGTTACTGGAAAGTGCATCAACATAGCTTTTCACACTGTTCTTAGTGCTTGATGATTCTCCTTTAAAGCCTATTCTAGACTTGTCATGTTGAGGTTTTTTACTTTTTAGGATAGACTCAAGTATTTGAGAGCTTTTCCAACCCTTTTTGACTTTCTCCAATTCTTTCCTCAGAGATACTATTTCGGCTTCACGTTCTTCGCAAGTCTCTTCTTTTTCTTTTAGCTTTTTTTCCAAGAGATCTTCTCTTCTTCTTGTTTCCTCGTTTTCTACCTTGAGAGAAATTATTTTATTCCGTAATTTCTCATTTTCTTCAATGGCACTTATTAATATTTCATCTACATTTCGTTCTAATCCTGAATCATCTTCATTTGTGAATGCCATGAATAATGTTTCTTGGCTTTCATCATGGTCACTTTCCTCATTTGATTTCCTTTTGATGACTACAAGTTCATCCTCATCAGACTCATCTTGCTTGGAGAAGAAGTTATTCTTATTGGTCCCTTTCTTATTGTATACCCTTCTTTTAAAATTTCCTTCATCATCACTATCATGTTTGTGAGGACATTTTGCAGCATAATGACCTATTTTTCCACGTTTGAAACAGATAAGAGGGTACTTACCTTTTAGCTTAGATCCTCTCTTCAGTTTTCACACAAATTGAGCCAATTTGGATTCCACATTGGAGTCATCACTAACGTCATTCCTTTCTTTCCCCTTCTTTCATTTTGAAGCCTTGAATGCTGCATCTTTGGAGCTTGGGCCACCTTTCCTCATCTCATAGGCAGTGAGGATTCCATGGAGTTCATCCATCTTGAGAGTATCTAGATCCTTTGCTTCTTCTATGGTGCTTATTTTGGAGTCAAATCTGTCTGGAAGAGATCTTAATACCTTTTGAACAATGGTACTTCAATCTTCTCGTCCAATCCTTTAAGGGAGTTGACCACTTTAGCTACTCGGAGGAAGTATGATGAAATATCTTCTTCATGTTCCATCTTCAGACTTTCAAATTGCTTTCTATGAGTTTGAAGCTTTGCCTTCTTGACTTATGGGTCTCCATCATATAAGCCAACTAGCTTATCCCACATTTCTTTGGCAGAGTTACAATTCATGACTTTTGTGAACTCGGAATCAGTGATTCCACTAGTGATGGAGTTTAAGGCCTTTACATTTGCAATGTAGGCTTTCCTCTCGTCTTGATTTGTTGGAAGAGTGGGATAAATTTGGTACTCGTTTTGAACGAAATGCCAGACTTCAAGTCCAAGGGACATTAAGTAGTAGGTCATTCTCTTTTTCCAGAACCCAAAATTAGTGCCATCAAACAGAGGAGGTCTCCCTGATGCTTCGTGATTTCTCATCATGGCTATGAATCCTTCTTCAAGCTATTAGGTTAATATGAAGAAGCCCGCTCTGATACCAAATGCTGGAAATACTGGAGGGGGTGAATTAGTATTTCTTTATATATATATATATATATATATATATATATAATATATATATATATATATATATATATATATAATATATATATAGATATATGGAACACATAAATAGATAGTTGAAATGAATGCTTTTATTAACACAAACAGTGCAATGAAATAAATACAATATATAACTAGTTGCAATCAATTGCTAAGTACAAACTTGGACTTTTGTGAGGCTCCAACCTCTAGAGCACCAACTTTGTTCTTCCAAGGCAATAGTTTTGCACTTAGGAGCACCAACTCCCAAGGATTCCAATCCTTTCAGTTCTGAGGCTCCAACCCCGTGGGCTCCAACCCAAACCTGGTATAAACTGTTTTTGCTGTAGATCTCTGCTCCCAAACCTGCTCAGCTTCTGCTTCACTCCTATTCTCCTGCCTCTGCTGCCTCTGCCTAAACTTTTGCTTCCTCTCACTCTGATTATTTGCATAGACTTCCTTGTTTTTCCAGTTTTTTTGTATTCCTGTAGCCTCTAACTGTTTGTTTCTGCTTCCCACTGACTCTTCATCTTCTTCAATGTTCGCTTTAGCTTCTTCTTCGCTGGCTTGTCCTTCCCTCTTCTCCATTGATTTGGATTTTCGGTTTCCTCTGCGTTGGCTTTCCATTCAGCCTCCTAGCTTTTCTGTCATTGTGTGTTAAAAAATATGACAGAGCCTCGTTTTTTTCATGATAACAGACATTCACAGAGACAACATTGTTGAACGGACATGCCACGTCCCAATCGCAATTGCAATTGGCTTGATTCTTGCCTTCTAAACTATCGGGAGCATTCCTTAACGTATTTTTGCCTCCAAACCCCGTGCAATCTAACTATACAAATACACAGGAAATATGAGCAAAAACAAGAAAAAAGCTAAAGGGAGGACTTCAAGAATCAATACACCCGCATCTATATTTTATCGGTTCCGCAGTATAATCGCAATTGGTGCTCAAGGCTTCTAGGGATCCTTTATACATCGAGACCATGGCATCGCTGATGGCCGATCTTCCACTAGATGTGATATTATATTAAGCCATGTTACAATGTTTAGGTGGGTCCACATGATTTATCACAATTGGCACTTTGCAAGGTCCGATAGGCAGATGCGACATATAATACAACGTATCATAATGCACAGCGGGTCTGTTATATATCTATATATATATATATATATATATATATATTATATATTGAAATTGCTTAAGGCCCGCATACATAACCATATTATGAAATACTACCCGACTACATATGTTTATATATCTGGACATATATGTTGTCGAGTCCGCATATATATAATATATATATATTATATATTATATATATATATATATATATTGCAATCGGGGGTTTGGGGTGATGGCACATAGCTGAACCATCGATTAGCACTGTCGCCGATATATATGTATATATGCGCCTATATACATAACCTTCTCCGCTCCGATAGTGTATTCCACTATACTTAAGTCTTTCGTCCCAATAGTGTATTTGCCGTGAGTCTGCGCTGATAGTGTATTTGCCATATAACTCAGTCTTTCTGCCCTCGATAGTATATTTGCCATATAACTACATTTTTGGCCGCCGATAGTGTTAAATGCATATATGTATGGGTTTTGGCCTCCGATAGTGTAAATGCATTCATATACACTAGATAGCTCCAGATAGCTCTGTTTTGCTCTGTTTGAGCGGTTCGCTCCTCTATTTTCTTTGTTTGCTCTGTTCGCTCCTCTGGTGGCTTTGTCTGCTCCTCTTGGCTCCTCCAATAGTTCTGTTTGCTCCTCAAATATTGCCATACTGACATCAATGACAATCTATGTCAACATAAACAACACCACATACATGACATGTACATGACACCAATTGCACACAACACCCCATGTACAACATGTACACAACACCACATGCACACAACACTACATGTACAATCATGCACACAACACAATATGTTAGGTCCCTATAATACTAGTGTATTCCCTTATTATTATATTCATTATTGCCCCTTATTGTTATTGTTGTGCCCATGTTGTCCCCATATTGTTATTATTGTGCCCCATAGCCCACTATTGTTATTGTTGTGCCCTTACTTTTATTATTGTTATGTCGGCTCTAATTATATTCTAACCCCTTAGACTCTTATATATAGAAAGGAGGTTTTGTCATTTGAATCATCCAAGAATTGTTCATTTGTGTAATGTAAAGGAAGTTTCCCCTTCGAAGATGTTGATTTTGAAGTCGTTGATCTCTCTTTTCTTCTATTTTGTGAGCTGGTTGCATAACATTTGGTTTCAAAGCTTTGGATTCTAGGGTTTCACTGCTTCAAACAGGTCATCGTGGAATTTTCACTATAATTTATTTTTTACGAAGTTTCAGATGCTGAAATTAAAACCCATTTGAGCCTAAATCTTTATTAACCTTGGGTCCGAATTTCATATATTGTCTCGCTATATGTTTAGAGATATGATCCAAGGAAACTAGGGTCTTTGCAAGATCCTGAATTACATCTCAAACAGGTGACCTTTGGAAAATTGTCATAACTTTCTCTCTGAGTATCAAATTGAAATTTCGTAAACAATTACAGAAATAATATAGAATTTAGTTTTCTGTGTATTATTTTTAGGTCTGAAGTTTGAAAACGTGACACGTGGAATGTATTACAAGTTCGCTCTACTGAACCAGTCTATAATCAGGTCATCGTGGGAGATTTGACATAACTCTTTCTCGGAGAATCAAATCTTGATCAGACTGGTGGGTTTGGAAAGAGGACGCAAAGGGATATCACAAAACAAAATTTCAGGCCTTGGAGATCTGAAATTACAGAGATACAACAGATTCAATATCAAGCTCCTACAAAGCAAAAAAAGGTGTTGAGTCTTTTTAAAAATTTGCATAAGTTTGGTTTCAAAAATTAGTTTGCAATGATTCAAAGGGCACAATGAAGCATAATTATCATTAATTGATGCCCCTAAGAAATAAAATGGAAACACCTAGTAAACAACCAAAAATCTCTACCATGTATCATGAATAAGAGGAATAAATGCAACATGATATATAAAAATTACGAGACCAAGTGCAACAAATTTCACTCTCACAAAAAGTAACGGAAGCTAAGATGGATGGTTTAAAGAAATGCATGGAAGCTAAGATGAATGGTGTGGAAGCTAAGATGAATGGCCTTGAAACTAAGATGGATGGTTTAGAAGTAAACATTGAAGATTTGAAGAAAGACATGGAAGGTTTGAAAAGAGGTTTGGCAATGTTTCTACAAGAAATGCTTCCTAACGGCGAAAAGGTAGTAGAGGAAACTCATGATGAGAACAAAAGAAATGCTAATCATGATTTTTTAGAGTCTAACATTGGATTGAAGACCCACCATGTTCCAAAGATCGATATGAGGAATTTTGATGGAAAGGATCCCATAACATGGATGCTACAGATGGAACAATATTTCAATCTCTATAGTGTGAAAAACACACAAAAGGTACGCATTGCAACTTTATATTTGGAACCCAATTAGTTTGTATGCTATTGATGGATTTGCTCTCGTAAACAAATTTTCACTTGGTCAAATTTTATGGAGGAAATGATAGCACATTATGATGATACAAAAAGCAACACCTTCTTTAGCCAATTGATAAATCTCAAACAAAAGGGTACAATGGTGGAGCACATTGAGGACTGAATATTAGGGTAAAAGATATTCCAGAGGAGCATAGGATTGATGTGTTCATAGGGACATACTCAAGGCCATCAAAACATAAAAGGGAAGAATGAAAAGAAACCATGAAGAAAACCATGAAAAACCAATAGAAATATGACACCACAAATAAAGTGGCATGGCCATGCACCAGACATACAAAATTGCAAATTGAGAGCAAGAAAATCACCGAAACATTGAAAGCACAAGACTAGCAATAAACACCATGACTCAATCCCCATGGGTTCCCAACGCTTCCAAGGGAAATCTCAACCTAAGCCTTCTTCGAGATTTCATGGCAATCTCTTTGCCATGCAACCCTGTTGGGCTTCCAATTTGTCATAATTTTGTTGATGAAACCATCCATTTTCACACCATTCCATTCACCCATTGTCATCATTTTTAACCATATTTCTTCATAAATGCACCAAATTCCTGCATACATGTTTACATGGTTTATTATTATTATTTCCATTATTTTTAATTAATTAAGAATAAATTTTCATGGTTTTACTAATGACAGTTTAGCAAATTCAAGTTGCTGCAAATTTGTCAAGTTTCTATAGCTAACTCCATGGTTGAGGTAGTAGCACCACTCTAGAATGGAATCCTATACTTGCACTTGATTCCTAGAAGCTCCAATATGGAATTGTATTGGTCAAATTCCACCCATCTTGCACGTGTGGACCTCCAGGCAAAGATCAAGGGAAAATAACAGAAAATTAGACCAATCAACTTCAAACATGTTTTCTGAGCAAATGAAAGTGAATCTTCGAAAACAAAACATGAGTTTTGTTTAGAACGGGCCCAATTAGGTTCTCTATGAATATTTTTCCTAAATTCATTACCAGTTGGGAGATATTTCAGGTTCTTTGGAGCCCTATTTTGTGGGTTGTGTGAGCAAACATTGCACCCATGTGTTAATAAATGCCTAGTCAAGAAAATAGAGGCTGAAATAAACTGTGCTTCATCAAATTCGTGGAAATCAGGTTCCCATTCAATTATGATCTTTAGCCATATGAATCTCCATGAAGTTACATTGTAATCACTATAGAAACACTCCATTGAAACATAGAGGTCTGTGTAATTTTTGAATGCAACAATGACATTTTAAAACTTTGTTTTCATCCTTTTAATTGAAGAAATGCTTTTGAGGATCTGGATGCGTAGCTGATTGATTGTTTAGTGCTTTGAAACATCCTGTTTGTGGAGGGCCCCTGCAAACAGTGAAGGTCCATTTCTATGTTTTTATTTTTGTGTTTGAATTAGCCAATTTTACATGTTTCCTTCATCATTTTACATAGTTGTTGTAGCTTTCCTTTTGATCTTTTAATGTAGTTTCTCACATGATGTAGAGCCATTTTTATTTTGCTAAGTATTTTATCTTGAAGTTTTAACTGCATAATAGTTTTTATAGACTTCTTCATAAGTTTCATTTCAGTTTATGAGCAGCTTCCTTTCAGAATATTAATGATTTGATTGCAAGTCTTTGAGTGATTTCATTACAGGTTATGTGTGATTTCCTTTTTAACAATTAGAGTAATTTTTATTCCCAGTTATGAGTGATTTCATTTTCAGAAATTTGAGTGATTAGTTATGGGTGATTTCTTTCTAGCATAAAGAGTAATTTCTTTACAAGTTTTCATTTCTTGAAAATTCCATTTTAGAAGTATGAGAGAAAATATGTGTGGTTTTCATCAATTGAATTCAATTCCATTTTTATGCAAAAGAATGCTAGGACATTAGTTAGAATAATTCTGCTTTTAACAACTAACATTAGATTGGATAATTAGATTTTGCTTTGAATTTTTATTAATTTCATTAAGATTAAGAATTTAGTCATAAGATTGAATCCATTCACTTTATTAGGGACGTAAAAATATAAGCATATTTAGAAGTAATCTCCAAAAACTCAATCATCACATCAATAAAATAAATGAATAAAAGAGGCTTCTAACATACTAGCATATATAGTGCACTTACACTTCACAAGTTTACCAACTCCGGTCGATAATTTATGTAAACAATTTAAGACAATTAAATTGACAAACATTTTTGCGTTGTTGTCGGGGGGGGGGGGGTGTAAATAGGAGCCTTTTTATTTCTAAAAAAAAAAAAACGACTTCAATTATCTACCACCCCCACTATATCATGTGGTGCAGTAAGAGCCACACATCCACATCATGAATTCCTAGTTTTGCAGGTAGAAGAAGAGGTGACAAAGGAGTTAGAAGAAATGACTGAAGATGATGATAATGAGGAAGATCCTTTTGATTTTCCCATTCAAGAAACTGATATCAATGTTTATGTGAAGAACATCCCTCCATCCGTACTTCCTAACTTCAAAGGTATGAGATTAGAAGACCCGGAAACCTTTCTTTTTGAATTTGAAATAATTTGTAGATCTTATGGCTACTCATTACACATTCAAAAACTGAATTTGTTTCCAGCAACATTGAAGGATAAAGCTCTTAGATGGTTCATGACTTTATGAACAAATTCTATAAGGACATGGGATGATATCAAAAGAGTATTTTTGGAAAAAAAATAAAGATTATTTCATACACCATGACCTTCAAAATGAAGTCTTTCCAAAAAGAGGATGAAAGCCTAGAAGATTTAGTGGAGATATTTACTTATAATATCAAAAGATATAAATTGCATAATTTAGGATCAGACACATTAAAAACTCTCCTTCTAAATGCTATAAAGGATGAATGGATTGATCTTCTTAATCTAGTGGGAAAAGGAGATGTCTATCAATTGCCATTTTCAAGAGATTTGTGAACTATGCAAGAACATATCAAGAGGAAAAGAAAAGTATGGAAGATTCCCTCAAGATCCAGTTACGACAAGATTAAGTAAATCAACATCAGGATTGGTAAGATAAATTGAACTTAAGAATTTGCTAAATATTCTTGGTAATTTAAATAAACAAGTTTATATGCTAAGAATGCAAAGCCAACAAAAAGTTGAGAATGCTACTTCATTTATATTTTGCCCTAAATTTAGAAAGAAACATGATTTTCATGAATGTCCACTTGATAACATTAAAATTTGTGAAATCTGTGCAGGATCACATACTACTAAAGATTGTCCATCATTACCAGGGTTAAAGGCAATTTACCAGGGAGAAAATCAAACACTGGAACAATCTTGTTATATTGCTTTAAGAAAACCATGGTAGCCACATCAACCTACTATGATGCAAGATCTTATTTCACAATTTGAGGGATATGCACAATAATTTCAAAGTAATTAGCAAACACCCTTACCTTGACAACCTTGGCCATCTCAATCCCAATCTCAAAACCAATCTTGGCAACAAGGTTGGCAAGGGAATTATAGAGGAAATCCACCATATCCTCAATCTATCCCTCACTATCCTCAGTACCAATATCAATGTTATCCATACCATTCACCTCCACCACAACATCAGTTTCACCCTTGGTTGACCTCAATTCAGCCTTTCCCAATAAACCCCTTGCATCATACTACCATAAACAATAACTGTCATTGCCTAAATAAATATAACAATACACTTGTTACCTTACCTTGTTGCACCAAGCACGCTGCCTTGTAACTGAATACGTACACTTCTCAAGGAATTCCAATTCCTTGACAAATCAAGCTATAACTGGAAGCAAATTGTTATATATGTCAGATACATGTCCATGAATATAACATATATCCACATAATTTCAGACACGATTAGGGGTAAGAAGACTTCCTGCATTCAAAGCATTCATTCGTTTTGAATTGTGGTTTCCAAACATAGCCCAAAGGAATTTTCAGCCAATTCCTTTCTTTTACCTTTTCCTTGCTACAGTTGAGTCTAACTATGCACTGTCACCTCATCCAACTGTTAGATATATAAATAAATCAACTATTACCTTGTCACACTAATGCCAAGCATGTTTCCCTGCAACTGCTCACACATGTCAACCACATGTTCCAAATATCAAGACATTATATCTAGTAATTGAAATCATCCTTTACCAAGACTATTAACCATGGCATAATCAACAATAAACTCATAGTAATAAATCATAACACTACAACTAGCACTCACTTGCACTCAAGTACATATCAACTGTCTTAGCACATAATGTGTTAGTATAACCATATTAAAACAAAAACAATCCTTCATGCAATCTTATAGAAACATACTCATATCATGCAATTAATCAAACATTCAATCAACTTGTAAACATGCCATGCTAGATAAACCAAATTGACGACATAATCAAACATATACCTCAATGTATCTCAAGGGAGGCTATCACATCTGCATAAGTCAGTCCAAATTAATACAACACAACATCACAAGTATATCATCTCATACCTGGATGTCAGAACCATAACCATCGACACAAACCAATCCAGATCAACACGATACGTATAACATCAAAATCTTAATGCAATAACCCTAATCATCAAGTTAACTAACATATAACATCAACAAGTTAACATGTAGCATACTTAGCAACAACATATAATATAATTATCAATTTAACTAACATAAAAAAACAACAACAATGCATATATCAAGAAGTTGCTATCATTCATGACTGACACGTGCATATGACTACACTAACCAACTAGAATTTATCATACATGTAACCACAACTACAATAAAATGAAAAACATGTATATAACTGACCCTAATTCTTATGACAACCATTAACCACATACCTACATGCCAAACATACAAACCTATATGACGATCTATTCATACCCAAAAGTCTAGTGTTGCAACCTCACTTTGGTGATCTACATCTCTTGGTTCATCTCTGTCAACACATAAGCATCATAACAACCAATAGAATCATGATGACACAAGACCACAACAATGACCATCACAATGCATATCTTACCTACTATACATGCATAACTATAACCATGACAATGCATGCATAACAACATAAAAAAACTGACATGCATAACAAATGCATATACAACCGATATATACTCATGACAAACACATCCTATCAACAAGAACATCAACTCCTACATGTCAACACAACTATAACAATGACCACTAACATGCATACATAACAAACAAATATAAAACCTACATGCATACATGACAAATAGACTTTGCCCATCCAGTCCAAGTGTTGAACCATGCTATGATACCACTCTGTAACACCCTCTTCACAGATTTACCCAAGTTAACTGGTCGACTGAGGTAAACATGTGATGAGAAGCTATTGCAATATGATTCAACTCCCCATTTACAAATAAGGATGTAGAACCGACACAACACAACCAATCTAACCTTTTTAAATGTCACAGAACCTACAGGAGCCAACCAACCCTTCCAAGTGATCAACCCTTGAGACAACTTGACACTTCAATACCATATAGCCTCAGTCACTCCCATGATATGGGCATGTGTATGACTGGGGCCCTCTAGTCGATTTCATAGCAAGGTCATGCGAGAAATTGGGGTCTTTTTCAGCTAGTTCAGAGCCTGCGACCCCAGAATCTATGCCAATTTTTCAGGGCCAGGACTCAGATCACTGCCCAAAAATTCCTGAAACTTCCATAAATAAAAAGTAACAATGATACAATTTCAAATGCTTGAACAAAAAATTTACTGAACCCCTACGAGCCATGACAAACATTTCATCAAACATGTCACAAAGATGCATTCTATAGGTCATAACAATAGATCTGAGCATAGGGGTCTCATACTTATCTGAGAATCGCTAAGAGACATTGATGCCTTATCACACTAGCTGCATTATCATCTATTACATCACATATTCATTGTTCATTCATTTACAAATCAAAACATGATGAGAGACATACATCATGATTGTCATAAAACATGCTCATAACCAACATATAATCAACATAAATAACAAGGATATAATAGCCATAAAAACCACATATAAACAAGTCTATTTAGCCATCAAATACAAGAAGAAGGAATCTCTTATTAACATATGAAAAATGAAACTAGGTCTGGGACTTCCATGAACCACCCGACCATAGACTAGGCTAAACCAAACCTCTCTTTCAGCCATTCACCTTTGTTCCATATTCCAAGCATAAATGTGGGATCTCATGGAAAGAAATCCAACAAAAGCAAATCAAGGATTCCAGAGGCCAACCACCTCAAGCCTCAACCAATGATTCCACCTCATGGTCATACATCACTAACCATCACCAGATTGGTCTCTACCCAAGCTGTCTAAGCATCTAGAGCATTTGTTCCAACAAGGGCTTCCAGGACTAATGACTCAACCTATAGTTGTCATCGGGCTTCCATAGCATTTGTCTAACCATGGCTTCCAGGACTAGTAACTCAACCCACCAAGGGCTTCCAAAGCATTTTTCCAACCAAGGCTTCCAGGAACTAGTGATTCAAAACACAGCCAAAGGAACATGAGAACCAACCAGAAAACAAAAGGAAAGAAACCCACAACACCATGGCTATCTAGGAAAAGGAAAGGCTAATCAATACACCGTCAATCCATGAATTCCTCCATGCCAATGACATATCATAACCAAGAAACCACATGCATATGCCATGCATGCCAAAAATAGCAATGCAATCATACATGCAACTCGGTACTTGCAAGAAAATCCTGTTGTAGTTGCTGATTCCGGTGTCCTCTTAAGCTTTCATGCTCTTCCTTTGCCTTCTTGCTCCAAAACTCCAAGTATGCCACAATCCTCCAAGAGTTCTCCAAGAAAACTCTAAGTGTCCAAGAGTATGAGAGAGAGAGAATAAGAGATAGCTCCAAAAATGAATTGACAAAAGTATGTCAATTGATACTTAGAAGCCTTTTCATTAATGAGGCCTCTATTTTCTTCAATTTTCCATTATTTTCCTTCAATTTCCTCCTCGCATGCAACGTGTGACCTTTCACCTTCATTTTCTCCTAATTTCTATTATTTTCATAAATAAAATGTAATGCCTCATGCCTTTCCAAAGCCTTTTCCATTGTCTTTGCCAATTTCCTTAGCCATTAATAAACTGAAGTGGAATATGTGTCCCATGACCTTGGTCTTATATATTTTTACATGGATTATTGACTAGGGATGTTACATGCATCGACTTTTCTCGAAAAGTATAAAGACTACTGCATAGATCATGATCTTAAAGAGACATTTTTAAAAATGAGTCAAAAATATGATGAATCTCTTGAGGATTATGTAGAAAGATCTGATTATAATGTCAAAAGAGATAAGAAACATAGTTTAACTCTTGATACTTTAAAAATTCATTTATTGAGATGCATTAGAGATGAGTGGATAGATATTTTGAATCCAATGGGAAATGGAGAAAATTTGCAGTTATTTGTGAATTATGCAAACATATTTCAAGAGGAAGATCCAAATATGGTAAGGGACCCAGAGATACCAACATCTCTAGGATAACTAAATCAACAACTAGTGGAGTAAGTAGAGTTGAATTGAGTAACAAAAGTTTTAAAACTGACATTGTTGGTACTCTTAGTGAGCAATTAGACACATTAAAAATTCATAGTACACAAAAATTTAAGAATATAGGCTTGTCAATGTTTTGTCCAAGATGTAAGAAAAACATCCTTTGCGTGAATTTTCTTTAGATAACATTGAAATATGTGTTATATGTGTAGAAAATCATGCAACAAAGGATTTCCCATCCTTACCAGGAGTAAAGGCAGTTTCAAAAGAACAATGGAGCAAATGAGATTGCAGAGAAGCTTTAATATGTCACACCAAGAAGACCATGGAAATCATGACAACCAAGTATTACCCAAGATCATACTTAGAAATTTAATCCATATTAGCAATATACACAACAAAGTTGGAATACCCCTTTACCTTGGTAACCATGACCACCAAAAAACACAAACCAACCTTGTCAACAAGGATGGTGAGGGAATTATTATGGAGGTATGCCAAATTTTCCTTAGTATCCACAAAATAACCCCAAAATATTTAATATCCACCATATCATCCTCAATATTCTCCACACCCTTAGAAATCTTAACCAAATCAACTTCCTCTGCAAACACAAAACCCACAACCACAACAATTACATTTTCCTTCTACATAAACTCCTCATAGACCTAATCAACTATTTGCACAAGCCATTTTGAATCCAAATAATCCAAATAATAAAGTAGCTCAACCCGCTTACAATAGTGAGTTACATAATTTTCCAACATACATGATTACCCCTATAGATCTAAATGACATTCATCTTATATCAGAAATGGTACTTAATAAAGAATCTCCTGTTATCATTAAAGAGAAGAATGAGGAAGAAATTCCCAATAAAATAATGGATGATCCAACAATAAAACATACTTCCTCTATCCCTACAGTAAATCAGTTCTCTACATCTAAAGATCCTCCTTTTCCAAAAATATTACATGTGGAGAAACAATTAAATGTAGAACAACAATTAATACCATCTGATTTTGATATGTTGGATGAGTTAAGGAATGCTTGCATTGTACACCTTGTTGAAAATGTAGCAAGCAAGGTCTTATGGCTTATGCCTTAGCCAATGAAGACCTCAAGTTGTCCTTAGGAGATAGACTTCAGTTGTGGTTATTTAATTTCCATTTTACCAGAATAATCATCACGAGTTCATGTGTAGACTTGTAGCTTCAATTAAGTGGAAGTCTTCATCAATTTGACTACATGATTGGTTGGCAGATCGAGTTTAGTTAAAATGAGTTGGGTTTTAAGTCTTGATTGAAGGAAGAGTGAGTTAGATCTCCAAATTTGATTGGAGAGAGCATAGTTAACAACTCCAATGATGATTGAAAGGAGAGCAACACTCTCATTTAACTTGCATTCAAACCTCGAGTTCGAAATTTGAACTAGGCCAAATTAGCATGGATCGAATCTATAAAAGAACGAATGCACATATTTATTCATTCTTGTATGCACGAGTTTGCGCATGTGATAGACTTTCTATGAGAGAGTATCTACGAGGATCCTATACGCAATAATGAATACAATGAATTTCTTGTGGAGATTAACGCTAAGAAATAGGGAATTCTTGCGCTAGGATTTAGGAGGTCTGTCCTAAATAGGTTAGATTGCACTAGCAAATAGGAAGATATGAACGTAGGGAAATTTATCCAGAAAGGCTACAAGGAAGCAAGAGCAAAGGTCAAGGTTTTGTAAGGTGTTTCTAGCTAGTATAGTAGTGAGAAAAAGTCAGCTTTAAAGTGAAACAATTTTCCTTGTATTTGATGTAATTGCTCAAAACTCTATTGGTAAAATTCTACGACAAGAAGTTGGTTTTCCCAATTGGGTTTCCAAAGAAAAGTTTTGTGTCTTTTGTATGATTGTGTTCTTTATCTCTGTATTTTATTCCACTGCTTATCTATTATTGAGAAATTTTGTGTCTTGGTGAAAAGAAATTAGTTTCTGATTGTTCATCATAGCAATAAATTTTCATGGAAAATTAACATGGTATTAGAGTAGGGATCAACATAAAGACTAGCACACAAAGATTAGTTTGTGAAGAAAAGAGATCAAATTGTGAAGAACATAGATTAGTTTGTGAGTTTTTTGAAGAGAAGAGTAGAGGAGTTCCTTAGATAGTAGTTTGGCTTTCCTAGGACTAAGGTTAGATCACAGTTTAGAGGGAGCCTCAAATTTCTGTGCATTGAAGGAGTGAATCACAATAGCATTGGAAGATAATGGGGTGGGGGAGTTTATCAAGAAAGTGATAACGCCACCTCTAGGTACTCAATAGTTTGCCCAACATACTGAGAATGACACCAAGGTGAAGATGATCATTCTAGAGGGGGTTAGAGACCATATTATTCTTCATATCCATGAGAAGAAGACAACATAAAATATGTTTAAAGCCATCTTAGATCTGTATCAGGGTTCCAGTGATGCGAGGAAGCTTGCTTTCAAAGAGAAGCTAAGAAGTATTTGGATGAGAAAAGATGAGTCCATCACCACATATCTTTCAAATTTCACTCAAGTTCGAGATGAACTAGGTGGTGCGAGTGTGATTGTACTAGAAAGTGACCTTGTGAGCCTTGCATTACTAGGACTTCATAAGTCTTGGTTTAATTCAAGGATGCAGTTAGTGATAGAGAGAATTTTCATAGTTGGGAAAGTTTATGGAGTGGTTGCATTCAAGAAGAAATCCAGAGAGGGGCTAGATATGGTAGATCAACAAAGATATAGGACGAGGAGAACTTTGCCTTGGCAGGTAAAGCCAAGGAGAGGCCGAGTCTAGTATGAAGGGAGAGAAGAAGAAGAAGGATCTAAGTAATATCAAGTGCTTCCATTACCATGAGTTTGGGCACTATGCTACTAAATGTCCCAACTAGAAGGAGGAGTCTAGAAAGGATCATGTAGCTACATCAACAAAGGAAGATGCCTTTTTTGCCTAGTTCTAGAAAGATTTCTCATTGATTGCTTGCATGGAAATATCAATAAACAACAATGTGTGATATATTTCTACAAGAGCCTCCTTCCATATGACTGAGAACAAGAAGTATTTCAAACACCTAAAGGAGAAGGACATGTAGTTTTAGATTGAGCTTGGAGATGATGGTATGTATGCAACTAGAGGAGTTGGTACTGTCAGTTTTTAGAGGGATTCGGGTAATCCTCTTCATCTAAGAGATTTCCTCTATGTTACAAGCCTTAAGAAAAATATTGTTTCGGTAGCTAACCTTGAGGACAAGAGTTATGATTTCATCTTCAGTAAAGGTAAGGCTTACCTCTAGCACTTAGCTTCTGGATGTAAGAAGCAAATAAGTGTAAGGAAAAAGAATATGTGCTTATTACAAGTTGATATTGGTGTAGCCTTGAGAAGCAAGGAAAGATTCTCTCAGGGTAGATAAGTGATGGTTGAGTGAGAGCAAGATAGAGCTCTCAAGATGGAGCCTTAGCTAGTATCTCAGGTTGAGTCTCAACTAGTTGGAAATTGGGCCAACCAGTAGGATGATGAGGAGCTTAGCCCAGGGTGAGTGTAGTCAGTCACCCAGTCAGTGACTCCCAGTATAGGGAGAGTTTGATCCAATTGTGCAAAATATTTGTTTAGGGAGAATTAGAAGAGAGATGAATCTCCCAATACTACCTTCAACTAGAGTAAGTAGCTAGAGAGATAAACAAGGTACATGGCACTTATGACTGAGGTGATAGACTCACAGATCATGGTTAGAAAGAACATGTCTTTAGATCGCGTTCCGAGGAAGTCTTATAGTTTAGAGGGAGATACTGCAACAATGAAGAATGTAGTAGTGTTGAAGATAGATCTAGATGGAATAGGTTCTTCTAGAATTACATTCCTCGCTAAGAGGGAGTTTTGAAAATGTAGCGAACAAGGTATTATGGCTTATGCCTTAGCTAGTGAATACCTCAAGTTATCCTCAGGAGATAGACTTCAGTTATGGTGAGTTCATTTCTAGTTTATGGGAATAATCATCATGAGTTCATACGTAGAGTTGGAGCTTCAGTTAAGTGGAAGTCTTCATTAGTTTAACAACAAGATTGGTTGGTAGATTGAGTTCAATTAGAATGGGTTGGGTCTTCAATCTTAATTGAAGGAAGAGTGAGTTAGATCTTCAATGTTGATTGATAAGAGATTGAGTTAACAACTCTAGTAATGATTGGAAGGAGAGCTAGTAACACTCTCAAACTCACTATCAAATCTTGATTTCTAAATTTGAACTAGCCCAATTTAGCATGGATCGAAGCTATAAAAGAAGGCATATATTTATTCGTTATTGTATGCATGAGTTTGTGTGTGAGAGAGTTGTGTTGTGAAAATGTATCTAGGAGGAGCCTATACACACCATTGAATAGAGCGAATTTCTTGTGGAGATCAGTGCTAAGAAATAGGGAAATCTTACACTATGATTTAGGAGTTCTGTGATAAATAATAAGGGTCGGATTGTGCTAGGACATAGGAAGAGATTTTCACAAGGAAATTGGTCTACAAAGGCTGCAAGGAAGTAGGATCAGAGGTCAAGGTTTTGCAAGGTGTTTCTAGCTAGTTTAGCAGTGAGAACGAGTGAGTTTTCAAGTGAAACAATTTTCCTTGTATTTGATCTAATTTCTCAAAACTCTATCAATAAAATTCTACAGCAAGAAGTGGGTTTTCCCAAGAAACGTTTTGTGTATTTTGTGTGACTGTGTTCTTTATCTTTGTGTTTTATTTCGTTGCTTATCTATTGCTAAGAAATTTTGTGTCTTGGTGAAAAGAAATTAGTTTTAGATTGTTCATCATAGAAATTGAAAAATTTTCGTGGAAAATTAACATACCTTTACTTCAAGCAATAAAAGATATTCCTATTTATCCTAAAATGGTAAAGGAATTATGTCTAAAAATAATCGAAAGAAAAAGGAAAGAATTGTGACATCCCTTGGGCAATATTTTCTCTCATTGTAGATAATTGTAATTAATTAAGTGGTTGAGAGAGGGACATAAATTCTGTTGCTTGAGGAATATTGTTTGAGTATTTTGTTATTTTAAAGGAAGACATGGGTTGGTTGAAGTGGTATTAAATGAATTGATTCTGCAATAAGTTTAACCAACAAAAAAAGGACAGGCCTAAGTGTCCTTAGACTCCAATAGTAAGCAATAGAAGACAAAATAATTCAAGTTTATAATGGGTTGTGTTGTCCAAGGTATGGGTTGTGTGGAACCTTGGGAAGAGGTAGGAAGTTAGCCATTGAATAAGAAAGGAAAAATCATGCGAGGAGTTTTACAAAAAAAGAAAACACACAGAGAAATATCTCTCTCTTGTGTAGAAGCAACTACAAAGAGAGGAAGGAAAAATGTAGAGAAGAGCATCAAGAATTGTTGTGGAAGATCACAGAGAATGCAACATCTGGAATTGTTGTTGATAAGTGTTGGAGAGAACTTAAACACTAGCTGAAGAACCTTCTTAGAGGCTTGTTGGGCATAAGCATCATAGAGAGTAGTGGATTTCCTGAAGGGTTGAAGAACCCAATGGGAGCCTTTGGATTGATGAATCTATTTGATTGGGGAGAGTAACTTTGGTGCTTGTGAGGGTTGAAAACCACTAGGATTTGCCTTGGGGATGAAGCTTTGGTGTTTGAATCACTGACAAACCATATGGAGAGTGATCTCTTTACCCATCCATAAATTATACATTGACGAACCTTCCTTATTGTGGAATCTCTTCTCCTAAAAGTGAGTTGAAGTTCTTTACGATTGGGTATGTTGGCATGGATGTGAATATGTTTGAAGAATGTGAAAGATTATGTGTGTGTAGTTGGTGGATGAAGGTAGTGTGGCCTTGTGACATCCTGTTTCAGCAGTGTGGTCCTCTGAAAGCACTCCACCTCAAGTTTTGGAGTCTGGCTCGAGGGTGATAACTACAAGTTATAGTATTTGTAGGTTGTTATGGTTGGGTGGAGAGTTGCAGTCCTGATCTCAGTTTCCATACATTTCGGACCATAAGATAAGTGTTACTCAAGCTCTTGCACTTGATGTTCAAATGTGTTTACTGTGTTGGATTAAAGCTTGTATTGTTATTGATTTAATGTGTTGGTTTATGTTTGTGACCTAATAAGGAATGTGATTGCTTCCATAATTGAGGAATGTTGAATTCCTGAATTTTGGGTAATGGAAGGGATTCTTGTATGCATTCACGAGCTCATTTTATGTTATTATCATTCCAAGGGGGCTGGTAAAACTCCAAACTATTGTGAACTTGTTTTTGTTTATTATTATCAGTCTAAGATACTTGCATACCTCTGAGTTATTGCAAGCTTTAATTTCAACTAAATAGCCTCAGAGATTATGAATGGGAAAGTCTGTATACTATTTTCCATATTTCTTATAGAAATTGTTGTAATTCCTGTCCATTTTTTCCTTTCTCAAGCTTTGGAAGGACAATGTTCTTGTGTATGTGGGTTATGTACATGAATTTATACACTTACATATGATTTACATGCAGGCACTTCCTTCACCCGATTATGGGTTGAATACCATTCATATTGGCAACAATCATGACTATGGGACAAGAAGAGCACTCATATAAGAGCATGGTGGAAGAATTCCCTTATACCTATTAACCATTGTGTGGGTTTAGTACTACAACCTTATCTCTTATCAAATATTCCTTTCAATGGCTCATTTGGTTGTGCCATAAATCTTGGCGTCTAACTTCAGTGACCATGATGCCTTAACTCCAATTGCATGCGACCAAGATCCATGATCGTGGCCCTTTGGGACACGTTACCCCATCCTGGCTATTCCTTCAAGCGCCTAGACAACTCAAATATTACGTGGCCTCTCTTAATGTTTTCTATTGGGTGTTCATGCTTCACGTTCCACTTGAGCCTAGAGCCTCGCAACCTTGATCTACTCATAAAAATGCACTCTTATGCCTTTTGGGGATCTCCTTTCAGTATGACATGAGAAGTGGTGGGGGTTGCTTCCACTTGGAGTTCAATCTCTCGCCTTCTTGAACACAACTAGGCCCTCACACCACACCCCCCCGGCTGATGTTTAGTTACCTCGACTAGTCTCCTTCCAGACATCGTTGAACCATTTGAGAGACATACACCGGGGAGATAGGAAAGTTTCCATTCTTGTCTTCTAACGATTTGTGGAATTGTAATAGGCTCATCATCCCATTGTCATTTAATACATGAAACATCTTTTCCACATCTGTCAGTTGCCACATATGCTTGATCCTCGTCATCTTGACATATTTGGATGAATATTATAAGGGAATGCCCGAGATTGAAGTCTAGGGGTGAGGTGGAAAGAGTGGCCCACATCCGTACATTTCAAATGAATTTATATTTGTGTTTTAAGTTTTCCCATTGAGCCTTATGAGTTGACAAGATGGGTCAATTTGTGACCTAGAGTATGAATGAGTCGAGAACTAATAGGTGACTTATGACATGGGCAGCCGCAAGGGCTCCACATGGGGGTTGTGTCGGCACCACGTGTCATGACGCTATTTAATTGGCTATTACCTCAATCAACCATATTTTATGATCTAGGAGCTAAGTTGGGAAAAAAAATTATATTGTCGGAATCGTCTCAATGAGATGAATATAATGGCATCATTTGTTTCAAATTTCAGAAAGGTAAAAGAAAACAAAAATTTAGACCCCATTTCCATGATGTGACTTTCAGAGTCGGGTCATCAAAGTAAATACCTCCTTTTAAACTTAGTAGGGGTTGGGATTGGTAGGGGCTATGTCACAGAGTGGTATCATAGCATCCATATTTAACACTTGGACTAAATGGGCTCTATCATGGGAAAAATAATGGTAAGGTTCTTCCCAAGACCTTGGGAGCAAGTTGATGCTCTATTACAGAGCCAACAAAGCATAGGGGTTCCATATTACATTTTTGAAAATGGATAAAACAAATTTTTAGGTGTTAAAATTCAGTCTTTGATTGATTGATTTCTTGTATGTTGATATGCTTACCTAGTGATTTAATTATGTAGAATGATAATAATGTGTGACCTGATCTTATTGTGATATGTGTTAATGATCAATTGTGGTTTTATGTTCTAATCTATTAGGAATAGTTTTAGCCAGCCACATATCAACATCTTCCCGAGATGAATCAATGTGATAACTTTCACTATGTATATTGGATTTTATTAAGTCTAACATGAGTGTGTGTGCGTGTGTGCATAACATCAGATGAATACCACCAAGAACAACATAGGATGGTACAACATAAATTTTGAAGACCAAGAAATGGAGATAAAGATGGTTGGATATAGTTTTGATTACACAACACATGGGCAAGAATAAATATTAGTTGACCAAGGGGGAGGAGCAAACTCTCTTGACCTGATGGGTACCCCAAGGATTTTGAGGGCAAAAATAAGGAGATACAAGGTTGACAATGAAAATCTTGTCCAAGCACGGGATAAACATGTAAAAGTTAACACAGGCATATTGAAAATCATGCAATACTTGCTAAGTCAAAGGAAATAGGCCTTGGGTACTTCTCACGGGGATAGGAAGAGTCCCTTTCATAGAGGAAAGGACTAATGGAGCAGATGAAAGTCGTTTAAGGAAGAGACACAAAATGTCATGTGAAGACATGGTGAAATGAGGCACTCTTTTGTAAACTCCTAAAAGGAGTTCAAGCATCCATATGCAACAATATGAAGATAAATACAAGAGGCCACATCATCATCATCGCCGCCACTATCATCATCAAGGAGACAAGAGAGGAAGGGAATTTATGCAAAGGAGTTCAAGAAAGCCAAACCTCCCACATTTGATCATGAAATAAAGAATTTTGAGGATGCAGAAGCCTGGATGGTACGAATGAAGAAATTCTTTTGAATCCAAGATTATTCAGAGAACATGAAAGCCAAGATCACTACCTTTAGCCCAAAGGGCAAGGCCAACATATGGTGGGAAGACTTGAATAATGTGAAAGGCATAAGAGAAGAGGAGTTGTCGTGGAAGGAGTTTAAGGATTACTTCAGGAAAAATTATATATCTGAGAGATATTTTGAGAGCAAGAAAAAGGAATTCTATGAGCTTAAATAGGGCCATATGACAAATGATGAATACACCACCAAATTTTTGGAACTATTAAGGTATGTTTCTTACGTTAAAGAGGAAAATCAAAGATTCCAAGATATGTCAATGGACTTCCACCATACTTCAAGGGCAAGATTGATTACAACGTGCCCAAAACATTGGAGGATGCAATATGAAAGTTGAAACATAGTTATGAGTAGTTCATGTGTAGGCCCAAGTTTAAATCTAACTGGAAGTCTAAAAACAATTCCAAGTTCAAATGAAAGAGGCAAAAAAATATTAATGAATCACATACAATCCCTACTACTCAAGAGAATCAATGAAGGCTCAACACTCTTGGAAAATACTATTCTACACATGAAGGAGGAAAAAGTTATGGGAAGGGCCCATATAGGTGCAAGATATGTGGCAAAAAACATTTGAGAAAAGATTTCCCACAACACTAACACACTAGTTTGAAATTGTACAACTCATAGGAAGCACAAACTGTGAGAGATGTGGCATGTAGTATGTTGTTTTCCCACAATACGAATGTCTAAGATAGAATATTAAATCACTGGCACTACCAAACCAAGTATCAAAATGAGTCTACTTTGCACAACGAAGCATAAACTATAGTAAATATATTAGTGAAAAAAATGTACACAACTTTTTACACAAATTATGTACAATAACCCAACTTCGTTATATGAATCCAACTGAATAATACAATAGTCAATGACTCTTGTACCAGGGATAATATCCCTCATACATCCACTAGTAAAAGAATACAACAACTAGGGCTTGGTGTTTGTCATAATGACCACCAATCTACCCAATCCAAGATACTTTTACCGTCTAGTTGACGTAGATCTCCTCATAGCTACCTTGCTCATACTTTGTACACATAAGCCTGGTCCTTTGGCTCCCCATCTCCAACATCTGGCTCTATCAATGTTCCAATTCCATATAGCCACTAAATCTCAACTGAACAATCTGTTCTCTTGTTGATTGTTCATCCATCAATGCATCAACACATCGAGACTCCTGTTGAGTTGTTCACAACTTCATTTGTGAAGAACTCACAACTTTGTTGGCATTATGATGCATGTGTTGTACTTGATGGCAACCCTCTCATAGAAGATCATCTCACTTGTATACATTCAGATGAATCTACAAATATCAGATGTGACAGAGTGCATGGGTTACCGGACAGCAAAAACGGATCAGATGACAGTTCACAAGTAAGCTTTGCCATCAAGTCCAAAGGGGGAGATTGCTGGCATTATGGCTAAAGTGTTGTCCTTGATGGCAACCCATTCAGGTGATAGATCACAGTACTTCAAGTCAGCAGCAAAGATTGATGATCAACTATCAAATATTGAAGAAAATAAGGGGTACACAGGTACACCTTACAGAAGGTGCGTACACGCAGGCCAGTGTTACATAAAGTGCGTACATACCCACAGTTATCCCGTTTAGGAGGTGCGTACCCCCAATTCACTTACTTCAAGGCAGAGAAAAGCACACGTGGGGTTTCTTATGTTTAACTCTTGGTATTTAGCTGACGGAATTGTGTTATTATGGTTTTGGCCCATGGTATTGTTTTATATTATTATTATTATGAGCCCCATGATCCATGATTTGAGGAAGAGCTTGCCTATATAAAGCAAAGGAGATCATTTGGCTTGAGCATGTTTGGGTTGAACATCTATGAGAGCTAGATCTGAAATACTATGATCTCTTGGAGTAATGTCTAGATCTAAATAAGGCGCAGTGCGGAGACGCCACAGAGGCGCCACAGAAGGCGCTGTGCGGAGACGCCACAGAGGCGCAGTGCGGAGGCGCCACAAAAGGCGCAGTGCGGAGACGCCACAGAGGCACCACAGGAGGCGCAGTGCGGAGGCGCCACAGAAGGCGCAGTGCGGAGACGCCACAGAGGCGCCACAGGAGGCGCAGTGTGGAGGCGCCATAGAAGGCACAGTGCGGAGACACCACAGAGGTGCCACAGGAGGCGTAGTGCGGAGGCGGCATAGAAGGCGCAGTTCGAAGACGCCATAGAGGTGCCACAGAAGGCGCAGTGCGGGGACGCCACATAGGTGCCACAGGAGGCCCAGTGCGGAGGTGCCACATAAGGCGCAGTGTGGAGGCGCCACAGAAGGCGCAGCTGCGGAGGTGCGCGGCGCCACAGAAGGCGCAGCTGTAGAGGTACGCGGCGCCACAGAAGGTGCAACTGCGGAGGTGAGTGGTGCCACAAAAGGCGCAGGTGCGAAGGTCAGTGGCGACACAGAAGAACAGTGCGTACTTGTACGCAGGCATTACATGGGTGAAGCTGCGTACTTCTCTTGAAATCAAATTAGCTGTCCATGTTTATCCTTGCTGTGTTCTGGGTCTGGTTTCTGGTATTATGATCTAATAACAATAGTCTGAGAAGTGATTGATTATGTTCTTAATGTGATCTGATGGACTAGATCTGATTGATGACTCTCATTCTATATGTATTGATCTAGTGATTGGGTGATTCAGAAGGTTGTTTGATTATGAGCTTCAATGTGGTTATTGGGTCTAGTATGAAAATTGGATGAAACGTGGTACTTAGAGGAGAGAAGATTGTAGGCCGGCGCCTATGTACTAGTACTTAAGCTAGTACAAAAGCAAAGGGGAATCTTTGGAGCATTGTAGTAGGTAGCAGCCTGCGTACTAGTAAATGGATCGGCTAGTACAAGAGAAAAGGGGGTTGTAGCTCCCGTACTGGTATAAGACTGCACTAGTACAAATATTGTAAAGGATTTTCTTATTAAGAAGAGGATTGAGATAACTTGCAGCAGGTGGTTTTCTCCCGCATTGGGTTTCCACCTTATATCATGGTGTTCATGTGTGTGCCTTATGTGTGATGATCTATTCTATGTTACTGCATCTGTTAACTGATAATATGGTTGATAATGTTCTAATGCACTCATTGAAGATCATTTAACTTAATCATAAGAAGAAGTAGCATATATGAATCAGAGTTTGGAAATGAAAAAGTTTTATTAATGTGATAATACTGATTCACCCCCCCTCTCACTATTATTTCCAACAAACATTGTATAACCTAAGGATGAAAGATGGAGACTTGATGACAGAGCATCTGAATGCATTTAATATTGTGGTAAGCCAATTATTATCTATTGACATTAAAATTTCACATGAAGATAAGTGAATTAGTTTGTTGTGTTCTCTACCAAATTTGTGGGATAGTTTGGTTGTTGCAATAGGTAGTAATGCAGCTACCTTACAATTTAATGAAATAGTCTCATCCTTACTAATGGAGGAGATGAGACGGAAAAATACAGAGTGCTAGAATGGTGATGCCTTGTCTATACAAGGACGGTCCCAGAACATAAATAAAAATAAGTCCTCGAGTGGGAGATCTAAATCTAGAGGGAGATCTAAATCTCCAGGAAAACGTGTAAAAGTGTGCTAGAATTATGGAAAGGAAGGGCACTACAAAATGGACTATAGATTTAAAGCTTTGGAGAAAGGAAAGGGATCTGATGATGCTCCTTCTGCACAGGCAAGAACCATCTCAGATGAAGGTGGGGATGCGTACCTGGCTTCTTATTCAAGTACATTGGTAGATCATGAGGCATGGTTGATTAACTTAGGTGCATCCTTTCACTTCACTCCCCATAGAGAGTTCTTCTACTAGTATGAGAAATATGATGGTGGTGATGTCTTCTTAGCATATGAAAGGAAGGCTAGAATAATTGGTTGCAGAAAATTCAAGTTGAAGTTGAAAGGTGGAAGGATTAGAACACTTCTAGGTGTTCTACATATTCTTGCACTAACCAGAAATCTGATTTCTGCAAGAAAGATGGATGATGCAGGTGTAAAAACGGTGTTCGAGAAAGATACTTGCAAGATGGTTCGGGGAGTATTTTTATTGATGCGAGGATTTCAAATTGGAACTCTATAAAAGCTACAAGGTAGCAATGTTATTGATGGCTACAACAATTCTGCGGTTCCTGAAAGTGGAGCAGAAAATCTAGTCGTCTCTGGAGAAAAGACCATGCTATGGCATCGAAGGCTTGGACATATTGGAGAGAAGGGAATTCAAATACTTCATGGTAAGGGTATGGTATAAGGTATGTCTAATAGCCCTATAGATTTTCATTTTTGTGGAAATTGTGTATATAGGAAGTAGAATTGGGTGAGTTTCCCTTCTGGTGGTAAGAAGGCAAATCATATATTAGAGCTTGTGCATAATGTGTCGGTTCCATAATTGGGTAAGTCTGTGTACTATGTATCATTTATAGATGAATTCTCAAGGAATACATGGATATATTTCCTTAAGAAGAAATATGAAGTATTTGATAGGTTTAAAGAATTTAAGGCTCTAGTGGAAAATTAGACAGAGAAGAAGATAAAGGTGATGAGGACAGATAATGGTGGAGAGTTTTGCAGGAAGGAATTTGAAGATTTCTATAAGAAGTGTGGTATAGCATAGAAAAAGACTACTCCATAAACACCTGATAAAAATGGAGTTTCAAAAAGAATCAACTACACATTGATGGAAAGAGCAAGAAGCATGCACAGTGGTGTTAGGTTAGGACATGAATTCTGGGTAGAGGAGGTGGAGATTGCATGTTACCTAGTCAACATGTCACCTTCATCAACATTGGAGGATAAGACTCCACAAGAGGTATGGATTGGTAAGAAACCTTCTCTTTCACATTTGAGGGTATTTGTATGTGCATATGTACATGTTCCAAAGGAGAAAAGAACAAAGTTGGATAGTAAATCTGAAAAGTGCATCTTTATTGGGTATAATGATGGTTTAAGCTTTGGAACCCATTAACAAGGAAGGTTGTGTACAACCAAGATGTGGTGTTTATAGTGGAAAAATATGTTATTAAACATGAATTCCTACCAAAGGAACATAAGAAGATAGAGTTTGATTACAAGGAGGAAGAATCAGACTCTACAGAAGAAGAGGAATCATAAGATGAAGAGCCACAAACTTCAGTTGTGAGAAGATCAGTTTGAGAAAGAAGGAAGCCATAAAGGTATAGTCCATCTGTTTTTTGTTAAAATTTTTCTTTATCTATTGCTGATGATGATCCTAAAACTGTGAAGGAAGCAGTAGATTCAGAGGATGGAAAACTATGGAAAGAGGCCATGGTTGATGAAATTTCATCTTTACACAAAAATAAGGCTTGGGATCTGGTGGAGTTGTTGGTTGGAAGGAAACCCATTGGAATTAAATGGGTGTTCAAGAAGAAGATGAATGTAGAAGGAAAGGTGGAGAAATACAAATCTTGGTTAGTAGAAAAAGGTTATTCCTAGGTATCAGGAATTGATTTTGGTGATATTTTTTCAACTGTTGCCAAGGTAGATTCTATTAGATTAATTTTGTCTGTTTCTACTTATTTGGATTTTGAGGTAGAATAGATGGATGTGAAAACAACATTTATTCACGGGGATTTGGAATAATAGATCTACATGAAGCAACCTAAAGGCTTTGCAGTGAAGGGTAAGAAAGAACTAGTGCAACTTAAAAAAGTATTTGTATGGGTTAGGATGTGATATCGGAAATTTGATACATTTATACGGGGAGTTGGCTCACTAGAATCAAAGGAGATCACTATGTGTATTTTAAATTTATTGGTAACCATGTTATTTATCTAGTCTTATATATAGATGATATGTTGCACGTTGGAAATGACAAAGAAATTATCCAGGATTTGAAGACCAAATTGTCCTCCAACTTTGACATGAAAGATATTGGTGCTACAAACTATATTTTGGGCATGGAAATTAAATGAGATCAGGCAAAGAGGAAGCTCTGGTTAAACCAGAGGAAGTATGCTGAGATAATATTGCATAGGTTTAATATGTAGGATAGTAAATTGGTGAAGGTTCCTATTCCTGTAGGTGTAAATTTATCTATTGAACAATTTCCCAAGACACAAGAAGAGGAAGAGAACATGTCCCATGTTCCATATGCAAGTGCAGTCGGTAGCTTGATTTATGTGATGGTATGTAGTAGAATAGACATTGCACATGCAGTGGGAGTATTGAGTAGGTTTATGTCAAAAACAGGGAAGGAGAATTGGACAACAGTGAAGCGGGTTTTGAGGTATTTGCGTGGCACTAGTGATTATGGTTTGTTCTACCAAGGAATACCAGGATTGGATAGAGTTTTTGACATCTACTGGTTTGTTGATGTAAAATGGGCTGGAGATCTGGATCATAGAAGATCTACAAGTGGATATGTGTTTAACCTATTTAGAGGTGGAGTGAGTTGGATGAGTAAGAGACAATCTGTAGTGGCAATTTCAACTACAGAGGAAAAATACATGGCAGCCACTCATGCAAGCAAGGAAATAGTTTGGTTGCGGAGATTGTGTTCAAGTATGGGGGGTTAGTACAGTGAGCTATAAGAATATATTGTGATAGCCAAAGTGCAATTATCTTGGTAGAGAACCATGCTTATCATTCAAAGACAAAGAACATTTATGTCTAGTATCACTTTGTGAGGGATATGGTAGAAGACAAAAAGGTGTTGCTAGTAAAGGTGGACACTTTGAAGAATACTATAGATGCATTGACAAAGTCTGTGAGCACTAGGAAGTTCTCTTGGGGTAGAGAAACAATGGGCATTGTAGGTTTGGATCAATGAACAAGCTCTCTGGTGGAAAGAAAACAACAAGTGGGAAATGTTGAGTTGTGTTATATTATTTCCATGACTCTCCCACACGCTATCGCCCCCCTATATGTTGCGTTAGGCACTACCGAGGGGTAAGTAGGGGGCTGATAGACCCTGTGCACGGGGTCTAGGGTAGTGCCCCAAGATTTTTTTTTGGACCCTATATTAGGTGGGCAGACCTACCAATGGTTTTGTGCATGGATTTCACACATGGTTTTGGGCGTGATGGTTTTTGGTCCATGGTGTTTTGTAGATCCAGTAAAGGTTACTAGGGTTATGTTCTAATATAGGGTTAATGGATGCGTTGACATGTATATATATGTATTGTAACATTGAAAGGAACATAATGAAAAATTAATCTGGTAGTCCCTATTTTGGGATCTTGGGGAAAATCTCTATGTATATTTATTTTTTGTGTTATGCTCTGACCAATTTTTAATTTCTGATTTTAGAATTCATATGCAGGTAATTTCTTTATGGGATTAAAACCTACACACAACATGTCTATAGCGGAGAGACAAATTACCGGGCCTATTCTTTGGAAATTCAATAAATCAACCTCAGGTATAGAATAGTTCTTCATGATAACAAACCTCCATCTCCTTTTCTTGAAAGATTGATCCATCCTCGTCAGCACACCTCAAAAGAGACTGAACTTTTGGGAGAATTGAAAAAATTGTGTGTTAAAGTCCCATTCCTGTAATCCATCAAGGATGTCCCCATCTACAACAATCTAATCAAGGAGAAATTATTCAAACATCCTTGGAAAAGAAATAAAGAAATATGTACCATTAATTTCATTGGAAAATTGTCTGAATTAATGTTGAGGAGAGTGATTTTCCCAAAGTATCTAGACCCAGGAAGTCCTTTGGTAGATGTGAACATTGACAACATCATTGTCCCCCACACCTTGATTGATCTTGGGGCTGTCATCAATGTGATGACCAAGGATACCATGCTCAAATTGAATCTACAAGGATCCTTAAGAAAGATGACAATAGTATTGCAACTTTAAAACAAATCCATAACAGCCCCCGAGGGTGTTGTTGAGGATGTGATGTTCGATATTGATTTATGGGAGTACCCTATTGACTTCTTAGTTCTCTATCCCAAGACCAAATTCAATGGTTATCCTCTCATCCTTGGAAGGCCATGGCTAGCCACTAGTGATGCTTACATAAGTTACAGAGCTGGGAACATGACCATTAGGAATGGGAATTTGTCCAAACCATTGGCCTTGTACCCCCCTACTCAACCATCCCTAATGCATGAATTACCATTATGTTTTGAAGAGGAGGAGGAAGATGAAATATACCATACCACATCCTACCTAATATGTACCCTATATTCTTTACAAGAGGGGGGCAACTTGATGAAGATGACCTTATTGATGAAATCCTCTAGTTTTGGTCCCAAAGAAGAATGGAAAGTGGAGGATATGTGTGGATTACATAGATTTAAACACATCCATTAAAAAAAGCCATTTCTCTCTACCTTTCATTGATCAAGTCTTGGATGGTCTTGCAGGGAAGAAGTTATTCTCTTTCTTGGATGGATTCAGTGGTTATAATCAGATCCAGGTCAACCCAGAGGACCAAGAAAAGACCATATTCACTTGTCCTTGGGGTGCCTTTGCTTATAGAATTTTTCCTTTTGGATTATGTAATTCCATTTCCTTTTTTCAAAGGGATGTTATGAGCATCTTTACTGAGCCAGTCCATGACTCTGTAGAGATCTACATGGATGATTTCACTCCCTATGGGCGTGACTTCTTGGAGGCTCTCTCCAACTTGTGGAAAGTACTAAATAATTTCATTGAAATGAACCTATCACTTAGTCCTGAGAAGTGTGAATTCTTTATGAATGTAGGGACTATTCTAGGTCGCCCAATATCCTAAGAAGGACTACAAGTGGACCCAAATAAAATTTCCATCATAAAAAGGGTCCCTACTGCTTAAAAGAAGAGGGATTTCAAGAGATTCTTGGGATTAGTTGGATATTATAGATATTCATTAAAGACTTCAACAAAGTATCCTCCCCATTGTTTGGTCTGTTCACCAAGGACTCTTAATTTTGCTGGTCAGAAAGTTACCGAGTGGCCCTAGAAATCTTGAAGGATAAGTTGACTACTAAACCCATACTCAAAGGCCCAAATTGGGCTCTTCCTTTACATATCCATGCTAATGCATATGAAAAAGCTATAGGAGTAGCTCTAGGCCAAATAGATGACAAGTTTCCTTATGCCATTTACTTCATTAGAAAAAATTTGTCCAAGGTTGAATTGAACTATATAGTGACTGAAAAGGAACTCCTAGCTATTTTCCATTCCTTGAATAAATTCAGACACTACATCACTGGTTATTAAACCTTTGTGTATATTAACCATGCTAATATCAAATACTTAATGAGAAAGCTTGATGTGAATGCTAGAATTATTAGATGATTTATTTTATTAGAATAGTTTGATTTAACTATCATTGATAAGATAGGTAGAGAAAATGTAGTTGCATATTTTTTGTCCAGACTTTGTTTTCCTACTTGTGAGGAAGGAATTATTTAATTTTAGCTTCCATATGAGCATTTATTTTCTCTTTCAGTTCTCTCTCTATGGTTTTCTGACATAGCCAACTACCTAGTTGCTACAAAGTTCCCTCCAAATCTGTCATCTAGAGAGAAGAGCATAATTGTAAGGAAGAGTGCCCCATTCACATAGATTGGGGGCGATCTCTTCAAGCTAGGCCGAGATCAAATTTTGAGGAGGTGCGTTAGGGAGGAGGAAGTATTTGACATCCTTCTAGCCTGTCATGATGGGCCTTGTGGAGGTCACTTTGCAGCCAAGAGGACAACTTTCAAGGTACTTCAAGCTTGATGGTAGTGGCCTACTCTCCACCAATATGTAAGAAGATACAATAGTTGATGTGATCAATGCCATAGGATGGGGAAACCTACTCCTAAGGATGAAATTCCCTTGTAACCTCAGGTGACTCTAGAGTCATTTGACAAGTGGGGCATGGATTTCATTAGGCCAATTGATTCGCCATCAGGGCAGAATAAGTACATAATTGTATGCACTGATTATTTGACAAAGTGGGCTAAGAACAAGGCTGCCAAGATAGAAAAAGAGCAGAAAGTGGTTGATTTCTTACAGGAGAATATATTCTACAAGTTTGGGTACCCTAGAGAACTAGTCACTGATAAGGGAGCTCAGTTCACATCACATTTGATCAAAAATTTGTTGAGGCAGCATGGGATAAATCACAAAAGGTCAACTTCCTATCATCCTCAGGACAATGGACAATTAGAGGTCACCAACAAAGCATTGGAAGGCATCCTCGCCGAGGTTGTGAGAAACAAAAAAAGCGATTGGGATAATAAACTAGTGGAGGTCACTTGGGCCTATAATAACACCTGGAAGACAACCATTGGTTTCACCCCTTATGACTTTGTCGATGGAAAGAAGGTTCTAATCTACATTGAGTTTGAGTATAACACCTTGAGAGCAGCAACATAGTTAGATTTGGATGTTACAAAGGCATAGTAGGAGAGGCTACTCCAGTTGAATGGTCTGGATGAATTCAGGATGCACACCCTCCTCCACACTCAAGTTATCCAAGTACAGAGGAAGCTTTGGCATGAAAAGAACATCAAGGACAAGGTTTTTCAAGAAGGGGATTTGGATCTACTATATGACTCTAGGTTCAAGGACTTCAAAGGAAAATTGATAAAAAGATGGTTAGGCCAATACCTGATACAAAAGTTGCATGTCAATGGGGTTGTTTAAATTAGGGCCATTGATGAGGAAGGTATTCTCTTGATTTTCAATGGATACAGATTGAAATATTAAAAAAGACCTCTCTCCGGGGAGGAGTTCATTAGCAACGTTAGTACAAAGGTAAATGTGATTGGAAGTTTCCTAGCTTCCAAGTCACACAATTTTGAAAACTATTCTTTTATTTTTTAAATAAAAATAAAAAATAAAAAATAAGAGGCAACCCAGGAATGAAAAAAAAATAAAAATAAAAAGATCGAGGGGTGAAAACCTCCCTTGAGGCATGCAGGGTAGGCAAGCAATTTGAAAACCTCTTGTGAGGCAACATGTGTGTCTTTCTAAAAAAAAGAGAAGAAAAGAAAAAAACAAAAAGAATACTATGGCAGGGAACTAAAACCTATCCACTAATAAATTTTGTGATTTTCCAGGTTTTGAAGGAAGTGAAAGATGTAGAGCTACAGGGACAACATGCCAAGTTTAATTCTATTTATCCCTCCATCAACTCCATATCATCCATGTTAACCATATCCCTAACACTCATATCCATTGCTAGGGATCAAAAATCAATTTTTTTTGCATTTTCTGGCTTGCTATAGGATGTCCTATAGCTACTACAAGAATATCTTGTAGCACTAAAAGATGTCTTGAACTGCTACATGAACAGGGAACTGATAATAAAGTCATCATGCATGCTTATTATAGGTTGATTAGGGAGATTACAGTTCATCAAACCACTCACCCATCATCCATGCATCCCTGGTCCAAATCACCATACCCATACCTAGCTCTATCTCATTCAAGAAAAAACATAAGAGGATGTCCAAAATATAATGAAAAAAACCAGAGGACATATCCTCCCTTGCATTAGCCATTCACTACTCCATTAGAGCTCTTCTATCATCCTCCAACCCCTACACCACTACCCAACATACCTATGAGAAAAAATCATTGTAAAAGGAAGAAAAGAGGCAGCCACGAGATCTCATGTAGCAGCCTGTGCCATTACTGCAACCCGTTTGAGACTTAATTTTTCTTCCCACCCAGAGCAAGGAGGAGTACCATCATCTGTGAAAACCTTTTTCCTCCTATCTAGGATCCACAACAACAATAAGAACAAAGATATATCAAGCATCTACAAACATGAATAGACAAGCAATCAACTATACAAGCATGAAGAAATACACAAGAAGAGAGCAAAGGAGCACTTCCTTATGCAGCAGCACATAAGGTAAATACTCCGACATGCATCGATCAAAAAAGGGTAGGCACATGTATGGAAACCTACCCAACTCTTCCTTAAGTACAATATAATGGAAAATATTTAAATGTCAAAGAAATATAGTTTTATAAGTTGGAGGTGGCCAGTTAACTTGGCCACCCTTAGCCCATGATCAAAATGTGAACTCTCAGTCACCATGCCATGTTAGAGTGTCACATCAATGGGAATCAGTTAAAAATGTGGTTGAATCAGTTAAGTGGGAATGGGTGATGGTTACGAGGAGAAAGTGAATGATAACCAACAATCCTAATTAGCAAATATCATACCACTGCTAGCCAACACAATGCTCCGAGCCTCGACCATAAATATAATAAAACCCCAAACTTTCATACACTTTTTTTTCCCATTTCAAGATCAAGGAGATTGGGACCAGCTCGGTAAGCCATAAAAAATTCGAACCATACTATAACCATCTTAGGAGAGACAACTACATGAAAAAACTACAGGAAACAAATAAGCTTACAGGAAGGAATAGGAAAAAGTGGAGTTCCACTGGAAGTCTACAAGGGGATTTATAGGGTCAACTTGGTCATCAATTGTCATAATCCCAAGCATTACATTGAGAATTAAGTGGCTCATCTCTCCTCTATTCATGCTTTGATGATTGATAAAATATGAACTCTTTTAGTAATTACAGTCACCTTGGGAATTGGACAGAGTTTGGGTCTATATAAGAAAAAATTTGTGGATATAAGGAATTGTATAATTTACAATAATCCAATAAAAAGGTTAAACTCTTAGCCACCCTGAAATCCATGCTGATGCTATCTTACAAAACTTCCTACACTTAGCTAAAAACATAGAAGAAAATTGGAGGGGGATTCAATAGAAGAGAACCCACAAATACATCAAGAATTCACCTTCACCCCTCTGTGGTAGATATCTTTAGGAGGCCTCATCGGTTAGGCTTCTGTGAGTCGCCTAAGGGATACATTGATGATATAACCTATGCGTTTCCCATGGCACTAAACCCTCAAGCAAGAAAAAGTGCTACCACTATGTGGAGAGGGTTTTCCATTACTATCAACCCTGATGTGATCAATAGAGTGACAACACTTCCTCTAGGGGTTCAATGGAGAAAGGAGGACAAGGCTCACAACACCTTTGCTAAGAAATGTTTTTTCCCAAATGATGAAAATCCAATATAAGACAAAAATTGGGTCAGAAGGGAGAGCCCTCCCTATCCATGAGATGAGGCGAGCTACCACATCCTTAAGTATATTTGTTGTGAAGGGAGACTAAGTGTAGTTTATGGATACCGATTTAGACTCCTCCATGAGTCGGGATTCAAAGCTAGAATATGCATAAAGAAAAGGCTCAATGTGCCTTATTTCCTTTTACAATCCATTATGGACACGAGTCAAAAGGTGAAACAGGGGAAATACCAACAATTATCACACCATGGCATCATCAAGCTAATAATGGAAGATGCTTTGATGCAATTGAGAATTCTTGTTCTCTGGTTCACATTTAGAGACATGGATAGAGAAGCCTTCCATGAAACCCAACTCCTTAAACATTGTGGGACCCAAACCTATAGCGTTGAAGAGGAAGAAGAGGAAGAAGAATGAGAAGAAGAAGCATAAGAAGAAGAAGCAAAAGAGGAAGAGAAAGTAGAGAAAAACAAAATAGAAGAAGAAGAAAAAGGAGAGGTAGAGACAGCCGTAATAGAGGAAGAAGAAAAATAAAAAGAGGAAGAAGAAAAAGAAGAGGAAGAAGAAAAGAAAGAAGAGGATGGGGAGCAAAAGGAAGATACCAACCCTTAGAAAAATATTACACTTGAAGAAGAGAAGATATCCCCAAGATTGTCTCCTGAACCCACTAAAAAGGAAGTAGCTACTGCGTTGGCTCCCTCGAGCACACCTATTAATTCCAAGAGGAAAAGGCAGAGGCAGACTCCCCTCTATTTTAAAACAAGAAGAATCACTATGATTAAGTAGGGGAAGCAACAAAAAAAATAAATAACCCGCATCATAATTGAAGAATCGCCAAACAAGAATGAGGAGCTAAAGTCTATGGGAATGAAGGTTGAGAAAGTCACATCACTAGAAGCAACTCCAAAGGCTACCATCACCTATGTTAGGAAGCCTATCACTGAGTCAACATCATCTAAGAAAACCAAGGCACCTGTAACCCTCCAACAGAAAGGAAAAGGCTTGCTACATGATCCCAAAACAGTGCTACAGGAAACAATGGAAGTGCTACAGGAAAGATAGAAATATCTATAGGAAGATCAGAAGGGGAAGAAAGAAGGAAAGGAAGCAACACCATAGGCACATGAGGGGGAATCTTCTCCAAAGACATTTGAGGGATTTTTCTAGAGTTGTAGGAGCCTATACCATAGCCAAATCTAAGCTCCTACTACAAGTTCATTGAGGAAGGCAGAGTGATGTCACAAAACTTTGCAAACCCTCTCTTATTTGAACATGAAAAAGAAAAAGTTAGCACACATCGATGGATGAAAATTTCTATGTCAAAGAAGGTAGAAGATGTGGGCCATATGGAAGAAAAACTCCTAGAGATGGGTAGGGAGTTGAGTGAATTTAGAGATAGAGAATAAACCATGAGAACATAGTTGCAGGCACAAAACATGTGGTTGACGAGGAAGTTGCAAGAAAAGGAGAGCCAATTGGCCACCGTGGCAAGCCTCTCCATGGAGGCACTTCAATGCCGGCTTCCATCCAGATCATATGCACTATACCTAAAAGATCAATGGATGCATTTTCAAATTAAGACATTGGCACAGTAGGGGACCATGGCATAGTCTCTAGATTAGGGAGTACCACTCTATTGAGAAATGCATTGGAAAGGACACCCCTATATAAGAAGAACATCAAAAGAATGAATATCGATCGGATTGGACTAAAGCACAACCCACCTTTCTTATTGGGTTTGCTAGAATGTAGGAAGGAATAAGAGGAAAGAAAGCAGTAGGAAGAGATAGAGAAAAATGCAGGGGGCCATCCTCAAGAAGAGACACCATCCACAAAAGCCTGGGATGTTAGAGAGGCCACCAAAGCTATGAAAGATATGGATATAGATTACTAGGTTGATGAAAGGATGAAAATAATTTTTAGTAGGGGGGTGATGATGAGACTCATCAATAGGTAAACTATATTGGTCACAATGCCACTCTCCAGCTTATTAAATTGACTTTTCTCACATTTATTTACATATTTTGTTATATGTTTCTTAGTGGGAATAGTAAAGGTGAGTTACTATGTCATGTGTCCTAATTTGTGTTAAATGCAGGAATTGGAGCCGTTTTGGCTTGAATTAAGTGCAGGAATTTGGAGTAAAAGAAAGAGAGATTTTAGGATTTGGTCTCCCTCCTTAACTCCTCAAATCATTCGAAGATTCTTCCACTCTATCTCTTTGCTCGATGTCACTGGCAGCCAAGCAAGCCAAGTTCATTGGCAGCCAAGCCAGTGACAATCAAGGAAGAGTTATTCTCGTGTTAGGGAGACAAGTATCCATATTTTCTAGGGAGATATTGGTAGCTCTAGTTTCATATAAATAAGAGAGCCAAGGGACTCATTATGATTCAATTTTTTGTTGTATCCAAGAGGCCATTTGAGCTTAAACATTCTGGTTGTTATTGTTATGATGTACTTGACATTTTTATGATAATAAGAAATTTTGTTTTGATCTAGCACTGAGTTGAATTAGAGGGTTGAATCTCTTGGGTTAAGACCCAACCCTAGCAATAGAAGTTCCACTTATGTAGTTGTATTCTTAGCTTATAATGATAATTAGTTGTTGAAGTTTATTTATGTCTTTCTATTAGCTTAGTAAGTTAATTAAATTGTTTCTTAACCTCATTTCCATTAGTTTAAAGAGGTAGATTAGTTTTGAATTTTAGTGGAGGAAATTATACCAGAAATTCTTGTGACAGTGGCCCATATCTCATCTCCCTCATGGGATCATGAGTAGAGGACCTCACTCTCATAGCACCAGAAACAAAGTTTGTCTTTTTTTATTGAAGAGATTGAGTTTCATTCTTAGCTAGATAACCATTTATGGTTTCTTAGAAGCATATATAATTGTTATCTTGTTTTCTTAAGGTTGTTGAACTTGAAAGGCATTTCATTTCAAATATCTAGTCCTTATCAGTAGATAGATCAACTTCCTTAAATTAAACTCATCTTTTCCATGTGGACATGTAGTGATTTATAAATGAAAAGAAAAATAGGTTTTATTGCAAGGATTATTGATCTGCAAGAAGGGACTCCTCCAACCATTTTCACCTAGGTCTTCTCCACCTTTGTTTGAGGTATACCAGCCCATGGTCCAACCTCTATTTTCTAGGCACTATGAGCAAGCTACCTTAGGGAAATATGACTTCCTTGGGGTGTTGGGCTTAGCCTTGGGTGATGATCACCTTCCCTACACCTTCTACAACTATCATGCACCCATCCAGCACCTCATATCACTATTATTACCCTCCAAAAACCTCTCAGCCAACCTCCTTTAGTAGTTCAGGACACCTTGTAGAAGATCAGGACATGCTATAGTAGTTTCCTGTAGCAAACCTATAGAAGCCTATTTTGATCCTGTTTTGACATGAAATTGTAGGATGGCCTAGTATAGGAGTAGGTTAAGCCCTCAACTTGACCTCCATGACCAAAAGTTCCACCTAGACGAGGCTTCCCATTCCTTTCCCTCCTACAAGGTTAGATACAATTAGCTTTTATATTAATGAAGATAGCAATTAATATTTTTTCTGCAAATGCGAATGAGATAGTTAATGCATGTGTATTCGAATTCTGAGATGTTATAGTAAGTTTCTATTTTCAAGTAGTCCTAATAGCTAGATGATCAATTGCAATATTATCATAGTTTCCTTTCTGCAAATGATTTGTGTCATTTCATAGATAAATGATTTATGGCATTTCAAAACATTTACCATTTGGAAGATTTTATTTCCTAAATAGAAAAGCATTTAGTTTCCCTGCACTAGAAATAAATTTACATTCATTTTCAGTGGTTATACTCCCTTTAGTTCAATAGAGGACTGTTTAGAACCCTAATGGTCAAGTGCCCCAGTTGAGAAGTGACATGAGCAGAATGATGCATCTTCTATGTATATAGCACTGCCACCTC
The DNA here is from genome assembly GCA_000404065.3 of Pinus taeda. Taxonomy (NCBI): domain Eukaryota; kingdom Viridiplantae; phylum Streptophyta; class Pinopsida; order Pinales; family Pinaceae; genus Pinus; species Pinus taeda. Next base: position 228,590 of record APFE030845914.1, read on the forward strand.
CAAGTTTGTAGCCCTAGGATTTGCAACATTCTTGCTGCAATATTGAGGCTCATCAAGATATTCAGTTGAAGGCCATAAGATGCACTGCATAATTTCTACACTTGATTTCCTTTATCTTTTCATGATTCTACTAGGATTTATTGCATAGGATTATGTGTCTATCCAACCCTCTGCACTTTTCCTTCCTCATATTTCTCCTTTCCATCTTTACTACAATGACCAATCAAGCTGCATTTTTAGTGTGCAGGCCACTAGACCTAAACATTTACTCTTGTGAATGATATATGTTGTTTATGTGTATATTGAATCTGCCTCTGAGAAGGGAAATTAAGCTAAATTTTAAGTCATTTTATATTTATATCTTGAGTAGCAATGTTTCATGTTTCAAGAGAGACTAAGATTTCCTCAGTACTAACCCATCCTCAACTCGAGGGTTGCCTCTAAGAGGTACAACATATTCTAGTGCCATTGTCATGGATTGAATCAGAGTGCTTTCCCTGGGTACGATCATTGTACACCTCGGTTAGGTGAGAAAGAGGGGGTGTGGGTTGAAGATCTCTCACCTTGGTGACTCCACTGTTTGGATATTTTTTTGATCATCTATTTTTCAATAGGCCTCATACGTGATCTGACACTTTTCGATATAAAACTCTCCCTGGATTTGACCCTGAGATCTCTCACCTAAAGGGGTTTTAAAAATGGCTCTTCCTGCATTCTTGGCCAAACAATTCACCCCATTAGATTTTTCTTGTCTTGTTGACGACCCTGAACATGTTATTCCATTTCAAGAATGGTATACCTATTTTCCTAAATTCAATGGAAGCGCGGATGGAAGGCCGAATCAACACCTTAAGGGATTTCATGAATGCATGGAGAAACATGGTATTGTTTATGAAGATGTGAAAATGAAATGGGTCATGTATTCTCTAAATAAAGAATCTAGGCTTTGGTACAAAACCCTACCTCAGGGAAACATATCTTATCTGAAAAAATTTTACATAGCATATAATCATTTTTTAAAAGGATTACATTTGCCAGCTTCTCTGTTTGAAGATTGTTATGAATATTTTGATGTTGAAAATATTTCCAAGACTAGTGATGTTCTTGAAGATATTTGTGGAGTTCAACTCCAAGAAAACATATACTTACATCGAGAAGCATTGCCCAACAATTAAGAAAAGGAAGAAGGAGACCTTGTTAAGATGCACATAAACCCTCAGAGATCGTATTTTGTTGAAATTGATGGTTATATTTTATATGATTTGTATGACTCAAATGGGGAGTCTGGTGCTATAGAACCACAACAATCCCAATCATGGGAAGATGCACAAAAGGATGAAGCTGAAATGGGGTTGACAAATATGGATCTAGTTTATGATTTACATCCTTTAAATGAAGATCAAGGTATTAGGATATGCGAAAGACAACCACAAGAAGAAAATTAGTCTTAGAAAATAAAGAGAACTTCTTCTTATGAATATATATCAGTGGCTACTGATCAGTTTTACTTGCCAGTGTTTATACCTACCTCTATTTCTAAAGTTCAAGGAGCTAGTAATAAAGGTGATGAAGATTCTTTGATTTATGGTTCATATGATTCAAATGAGGATGATATTGTTACCTATTTTCAAACATATTTTCTTATAAGAAAGTGGGCATAATATTACCAGTATCAAATGTTTCAAGAAGAGCCCAAGTTGAAGAGCCAAGTAATATCTGTGATTGCCTTTTGCAAAAGTATTCCTCTCTGGAAATTGTTCAAGAAAAGGAGGCAACTGTTAATTTTTTTCATGAGCTCTATGATTCATTAGATGACTATATGGAATCTTTATTTGGTCAGCAACATGCCTCAATTATGGGGTATGTATTAAATGTTTTACATAAAATTTTCACATGGTGCATGACTGTTTTAATTGTTGACTTTGAAGAGAACAATGACATAAGGTCTAGTATGCAGATGTTGGGATGGTATCATTGGAAGGTTTAATTCACTTAGTTGAATTGATTCATGTACATAAGTAGGAGTTGTACATAAATAAGGTCACTATGTGAGTATTTAATTTCTAGCTTTTAGAAGTTATAGTTCTGCATTTTAGTATTATGAGGAGAGGACTCCCAACCGAATGGTGAAGGCTACTAATCTATAGGTTCTTAATGAATTGTTTCCAGTACATTGTCCCCAATTGGAGCCAATGTTGTTATCGGTCATACCATCTTGTATTTGTTTCAAATGGTCTTATTTTTCATTCCTAGTACATAGAAGGATAGGTGCAATCTAGGTATACTAAAGGGAGATTAAGAGGGAGAGCTGAAATTTTGGAAGCCAAAATTCCAAAGTCAGAAGTGGAAATGAAAAAGGAGAGCTAAAATTTTGGAACCTGATATCAAAAAGCTGAAAATTGGGGTAGGTGAGAACCGCAACATATCAGCATTTTAGCATATATTTTGGAACCTGATATCAAAAGGCTGAAAATTGGGGTAGGTGAGAACCGCAACATATCAGCATTTTAGCATATTGGAGGTTTAGAACCCTTGGGAACTGATTCTCAAAAATTTGGATATTGAAAAGGGCTCAGGATATCAAAACTCGATATGGAAAGGACTAGTATGCAACATATCAGAATATCAGAGCAAGGTAGAATTTTGGGACTTTGGGAGGACAAACTTTCATAGGCTTGGATTTTTTGTAAGAGAATATCGGGGATCAAGTAGAACCTCAGAGGTTCAAAACTTCAATTTTTTGAAATATCATAATTATTAATAATCACAATTATTTAGAAGCACTAAGGTAGTGAGAAGAATGAATTTATTAGAGAAAGTATTCACAAACAACCGACACAAGAGACCATTTTCTCTCTCCTATAATAGGACACGCGACAACAGGTGATTGGATATGAGAAGTTGATGAGGCAGATGATGTGGTAGTACGGAGGACATGTGGTAGTAAGATTCAATATGTTGGGTGGCATAATGGGGTGAATCATTATGACATGTGTGACCACTAAGGAGGTGCCATGTGGAAATGATGGCATCAACATGTTGTCATATTAGAGGTCAGTATTTCAAAGGAGGTAGATTTTGTAACTCCTGTGCAAATGACATTTTGAAAAAGTTACAACGAAAGGGGCTTCCGATGTCAAGTGGCACATGGTTGAGGGAGATCTAAAGAACCAAGAGCATAAAGCAGGCCTTAGTGACTAGTGCTGTAAAGATGACACATGGAAAGTACATTAGAGGTCAATATTTCAGAGGAGGTAGATTTCATAACTCTTGTGCAAATGACATTTTCTAAAAGTAATGATGAAAGGGGATTCCAATGTCGAGTGGTACTTGGTCTGGAAGACCCAAAAAACTAAGGGCACAAAGAAAGGTTGAGCACCCAAGTGCTATGGACCATATTAGGGATGTGTATTTTGGAACTCCAATGCAAAAGCCATTTGAAAAAGTTATGATGAAGGGTTCTTCTGATGTGACGAGAATTTATTAATGAGGAGCTAATAAAAACTAAAGGTGGAGAGAAAACAAACTGAGGGATAGGCCCCTGGCAGGATTCTAACGGCCTTAGCACCTAGGCATGAAGCCGTCGGTCACGACACCTAGTCCTATAGAAGAAATGCAATAAGGGGGCTAAGAAAAAGGGGTGAAATGCCAATCAGGATTTCCAAATATCATAAGTCCATGCTAATAAAATTTATGATACACAAGGCTCTCAAATCACCAATGTAGTGGGGTACGAATTAGTTGGTCAAAGAACAGATTCTTATGGTGGATAAACAAAAGGGAGCTAAGCATAAAGGGGATAAAGGCATGAAAACTTTGTGATTTCATATCATTTATTTTAAATAGAGTTATGATATGATAAGGCTCTAATACTATAATGAAAATGAGTATAGAGGATAATTGGGTCGACAATTATTGACTTCATTCAACCATTACCATGTGTAGAGCACCTTCCATTCCACCACACCAAATCATGACCAACTCTAGAAAGGGAAAATCCAACCAATTAGAGGGAGAAAACAATAAGAGAATTTGCAAATAACTGTGGAAGAAATATAATGGCAGAGGCATGGCTAGATCATCAAACCACCACTAACCCAGGTCATGGAGCCTGATTCTACATTAGGAAATCATAGGAATCGAAAATGAAGATATTTTGTTGTGTCAATTATGACACCTCATGTTTTTCATGTTTTTGTTAATATTGCATTTTCAAGAAAAGAATTAAGTTTTTTGTGAGTCATTAGGATAGCTAGGCCATTCACATCCTCAAACAACTCAACAGTTCAGACAACTGTAGCATTCAAGATATTTTGTTACTGTTTTTGTAGACTTTCTCCTAATAAAATGGATCAGTAACTCAGTAGTAATGAATTCTATTTTTAGAGGGAGTTTCCATGGTTCAATCTTCCTGTTCTAGAGGATATAATTGTTTTGTTGATTTAATAAGTTTGTGTCGGTGACAGCTATTTCATTTTGAAGGTTAATGAAGATGTTTCGGGTGATTCCAAGCATTAGAATATGTAGTATTTTTTCTTCCTCTCTATGTCACTTCATGTGTGTTTTTTCTTCTTCAGAAATATTGTAATTGTAGATGGTAGATTCACTCTTAACTCATAGATTTACTAATGTTATGTGATAGAAGATAATACTTGTGATATTATAGACTTATCTATGTTATAATAGTGGATGATACCTATGAGATTGCAGATGTACTTATGTTATGTTGTGGCAGAAAGTATGTTAGTGTGAAATTTATGGAAGGTGTACCAAAATCACTTCACTTAAGTCACTAGGTGACACGTGACCCTAAAAATAGTTTGTGGCTTCTTACGCTTGATGTCTATAATAAAACTGAGAAAAAACTGCAACGAAACAACATATATGATCTAAAATAGCAAACAACAATGTGTATATCCAATGTAATAACCCAAATAGAAATACTTTTAAAATGAATAAATGTTTTATTGATAACACCTCGTGAAGGATATCTACAAAAAGGGTCAGCAAATCCCACACCGTGGGATGGGTCTTTTGATGTCCTTGATGCTTCCACAATGTACTCTATCTAACAATGTGTGAAAAACCCAAACAATTTATAGAAATAAAATGAGAACTCAAGCGAGAAGAGACAATAATGGTGACAATGATAATGATCATGGTGAAGAATGAATGGAAAACCATATATTTATAACAAAGTATTGAGTTAATCTTGAAAATGGAGAATAATAAAATAATATTGACCAAATAAAGATCTAACTGTTAAGAATAATTTATTATATTTTTTGGAGAGGGAAAAGATATCCAAAATGGTCAAATGTATTTATTTAGAAATAATTAACAAATAAAATGATTTGTTAATTATTTTGCAAGAATTAAGAATCATGTGAATTGAAATAATTATTGAATGACGATTTAACAATTATTCCAATAATGGAATTAAAGAATAATAAATAAATAATTATTTATTTAATTATTCCTATGTGATTTAGTCATATGTGACAAGGAATAATTATCAAATAATGATTTAATAGTTATTCCTAGAGAAAATTAAATAAATAATGATTTATTCAATTATTCTCATGGGGTTTTTAAATTTTAACTAGAAATAATTTAATAAAAATGGTTTACTAAATTATTTACCATGGTGAAAGTGATTTTACAATGGTATAATTAATCCTACATGGTGTATTTCGATCCAGCTAGTTAGAAATGGCCAGGTGATCATTTTTTTGTGATAACAAATTCCCCCCCAATGTATGAGTGTTAGGAGAAAATCATATGAACAAAATACATTATAGGTTACACTCCCACGAGACACCCAAAGGGGGAGAGAGAGAGTTGAAGCAACCAAAGGATCGACAAAAATGGAGGGGGCGATACCTACTAAACTAATAGAACTCTCCTTTTATGTTGGAGTGCATGATCTCAAATGAGGTAGGGGAGGTATACCCATACCCCCAATATAATTGCATATAAAGAATAATTGTGAGCCCAACAATGTGGTACTAAGCTACAAAGTACATGATACATGATATGCTAGCATCAATGGGGCATAAAATAACACAATGAATCCCATATACATAATGCGACTGGAAAGACATAAGGCAAGATTGAATACAATAACATATGGGTACATGATAATAATTCCCCTCAAGATGAGATGGTGACTGGGGGTGACAACCAAGGAAGCCCTATTGAAAAAAAGGGCTCTGAATATCTGAATGGATCATTTGAAGGAGACATGCATGTTGTAGGCACTATAAGTAGCTGAAAATGAACCCATCACATATTTAGAACTGAACTTGAGGTTGGATCAACATCTGCAGACATATGGGAATATAGGGAGATACCTGAAGGGCCACCCCCTCAAGAGGTTTGAAACATCTCACACACACCCAAGAATGATGTTAGAAAATTAAATATTATGGAGCAATGGAACACATAAAATATTACAGAAATATAAACACAGAAAACACACAAAACAAGAGAGACACAGGTATACGTGGTTCACCCAGTTTGGGCTACATCCACCTCGAACAGCCAGTCCTTCCTTTCTATTATCTAGCAAAATGAAGAGACACAACCTACAACAAATCCATTGTAATATCCTTTGTTTTCTCTCACAGTCTCACCTCTCTGTTTCTCGCTCACACCCAAAATACACATCTATCTCACAGCCTCAAATACAATGCCTCATACAATGAGAGGGTTCCTTTCTGGGCAAAAAACCCTAAACTAAACATAAGTTCTACCGTCAGGATCATCCGCCTAATGAACGGCCCAGATTGACTAGAAATTACTATACTTTTACAAGGCAAATTTACATCTGTTTTTAGCTTCGGGGGACCGCTGGCCCCCGCACCCCCCGCGTGGAGGGGTGTACAAAACTTCCTGGGGTATACATCCGGCTGAAACAAAGACCTCTGAACAATCATGCTCCACGCACAACAAATGATTGGGACAATCATCTGGATCAAAAAATCATCAAGTGTATGATTCTTAATCATGCAATAAGGGCAATGATGATTCCCTTTGCTTGATTCGAGGCACCGAACGAAGGTGAAAAATCGAACCAAGGTACACTACCCTCTAGACCACACTTTTTGGAATAAATGTGTTGAAGTCGACAAAAGATGGCCCCCTCGATTTAAGGCAATGAGGAATCATTAACAAATCCATGAGGTATCATAGTAGAGTGACTGATGGACTAACACTAGGGAGGATGATGGAAGAAAATAAAATGAGTGGTATATTGATGAATTCCCTTATAAGAGGATGATATGTATGGTTGACCTAGCAACGAATGACTTGATTTTGGAGGGGATTGTCAATTACTCAAATGGGGGCTTTGCAAATACAAAGCAGTATAAATGGAGGAAAAATCTGAATACAATGGGATGGATATGACACAAATATGTATGGAATACTGTAACTGGACTCAAGGGGATGCGAAACAGATGCCAAAATACAAGGATGACTCATCTCGGATGTTCTCAACAAGGGTGACTTGATGATGTTGCCACATGGTGGAGGCCCATAGGGGACAATGAAAACATGAATAAATAATGGTTACTCCTAACCAAAATTGACACACAAGTCGACAAGTGCCAAGGAAAGTGGTACCAAAGTACAAGCGACTCATATGAGGAAATTCGGTTTTAATAGGTGGAAAATTGACACCTCATAGAAGAAATGGATTCATGGTAAAGTGTCAAATTACCAAAAACAAAGGGAGACCCATAAAAGAACTTGGTGAGAGATTTCCAATAGTCTTGATGGTTCTTCAAATGGAGCTACGGTTTTCTCATAATGGGTGACAAAAAAACTACGGTTTTTCTTATAAAAGGGATTTTTTCCCCCAAATCCAATTCATTTACATAGTGAGCTATTGGAGAATTTGGAGAGGAGGAGAAGGACCTAAATCTTGTGGAAATCGTAGTAGACAAACTAAATATCGGAATTAGGATCTATAAGTTGGAGGTAGGTGACCTAACCTTACTCATCATTTTTTGTGGATTAGATGTTCCGATTAGGGCTTTAGCTCTCGAGGGGAACCCATTGTCTTCTTGATGGTAAGAGTGCACTTATTGGGTGCTGATATAAATTTTTAAATGTAGAAATTGGCTTAATAAGTGTGTCCAATGTAGTTTTGAAGGAAAAAACTGTGTTCTAGACTGAGAGGAAGAGCAAGATGGGGGGTCTTTGCGGAGCTGAAGTTTTGTACCCATGATGTGTGCCTTTGACTCTAAACTAAAAAAACATAATGGAATGTTGTAGGTGTTACAAAGCTAAAGGTGTCATGGTGAGAAAGAGATTTGGAGACCCTTCGTGCTGATATTTAGGGGAATCAAGCAGTAAGAGGGATTCTGGCACAATATGGTGTGCTAAAATTCTTAGAGAACTCTTTGATGAGGGTTGGTGTGCCCTTTCTATCGAGGATTGTGAGTTACTAGGTTTTATATTAGGAGGCCTTTGTAGTATATTAGGGGCATAGGATCAAGATCACGATCCTGGACATATATTTTTTCACATGATTTCCCCCCAAGGGAGTAGTGGGGGAGATACATCCAGTGTTTTCTGGAGGGAGGCATATAGGTGAGTTTGTTGATCGTCACTATGTATTGGGGGTTAGTGAAAATGGTACAACCATTCAAATCAGTGACCTAGAAAGGCTTGATGCATGAGCTACAATAACAACAGTGTTGTGGAGCTTGGGTAGTCATGCCTTCCACCACGTTACTGGAGGGAAGATGATGCTGGTGGAGAGTGTGTTGGCAGGGACCAACTATAGGTGGTCCTAGATGATGTTTTCATTGTTGAAACGACAGTTGAAAATATGTAGGTGGAGGACCAATGATAATTGTTCTTTTGAGAGAATATTATGCTCATTCTTCTTTGAGAAGATCCAAACTATCTGCCTCATGTACAAATCCGTGATGGGGGGCCCTAAGAGCCCAGGATGCACCGCTGCGGGTAGCTACTATGATAAGGTGGAGGATGTGGAGTTGGACGAGTGTATTGACTTGTATTTTTTTCTCATTAGGACTAGATGCGACTATACATAGATGATTATTCGTGTATTGGAATGAACTATCAAGGGGATCCTGACTTACCATTTATGCTGGGACAAGCATGGCATCCAAATGGTAAGTTAAAGTTGATATATATTTGATAATTTTATAGTTTAAGAAATATGTGTATGTGGCACTAATTTCTAAACATTTTGGTATGCAGATATATCACTAGTGAGGCAGGAAGGATACACAGGATGAGCCCTAACACCTGGGGATGCAGATCATGGTAGGTCCAGATCACAACAAATATTAGGGAGTGATACTCTATTGGAGGATATTTGACATAGATTCGATGTGCTATTGACTGGGGTGACAAACCACGGGTGGCATAAGTTAGAAGATTAGTATACAGATTAGTGCATTATTCTTCCATTAGTGTGGCAAGGAATCATGCGATATGGCTGGTCAGGAAGTATGAGACCTACGCACTGGTGGGATGGAGCCATTGGCTTAGGAGCCTCCATATAATAGTGATTAGGCATAGGGACATACGGGTCCTCATTTTTTTTGTGATAACATGCAAATGAGCTTGTTGGCTATACTGAGAATAGTAGACTCAAAAAGATATATGATGGATATTATGATACATAATTATGGTTATGCATATTTTGTTGCGATGATTGTCGTTCACCATTTGTTTATTATATGGATTTGTTCTTGTATATGCATGTGATAAATGAAAATATAGAATATTATTTGAAATGGTATCAACATACTGATTTTGGGCTCTAGGAACATGACTAAATGCAGTGGATTCAAATTCATGTTCCAAAAGTGTAACTTGTAGATATTTTCTAAACAGGAAAGGATTGTGCATATCATAAATTGTGTTCAATTACATGACAAGTATGAAGGAATAAAGACAAGCATGAAGGTGAAGGATGTGAAAATCAAGGGCATTGGCTAACAAACCTATCACAATGTCATATTTGGCCAAGTTATTGGTTGAAGTTCCAATGCAGACACCATTGGAGTGGACTAGCGAATGTAAGGGGATGAAAAAGGCCCAAGTTGCCAAGGCTAGATTCATGCTGAAGTAACTCGCACCATCGGTGTAAATGATATAAGGTGTGGATGATGGATCCATATGAAAGATGCAAGAAGATAATGAATAAGAGGGTGGGAGATGCAAGATACCTAAATGCAAGAAAAATAAAAAGAAATATATACATGCATTTTAGTGGGAAATGCTATGGGTAAAATTTCTTGGGGTAGAGCGCATTGTGAGGGTTGGGAAGGATTTCTCCTTTTGGACCTTCTAAAAGGTATGCCCCTTTGCCCAAACATTTATGGATGATGTAAGGTCCAATCCATAATGGTTCAAACTTTCCATGCCTGAGGACATCATGAGCTTGGTCATAAATGAGAACAAGGTCGCCTTCATGGAAGGTACAAGGGTGGAATTTTTGGTCATACTGAGATTTTGTGCACTTTTTGGCTTCTTCAATAATTTGCAATGCAACACAATGATCTCCATTCGAGCTAAGAAGCATAATAAGTCGTTTTTCTATAGGTTTAGTGTTTGAGATGTGTTCAATGACAAGTTGGAGGGAGGGGATTTCAGACTCAATTGGTAAGGTTGTGTCCTCTCCAAAAATGAGGTGGAAAGGAGTGAACCTGGTGGAAATCTTGACAAAAGTTATATAGGCCCACAAAGAAGGGAAGATCATTAAATTTTAGTTAGTCACGTGTTTATTCACCATCTTCTGAAGCATAGTCTTAAGGATTTTTTTGAAAAATTCAACTTGGCCATTGCCTTGGGGGTAGTAATACAATGAATATTGGTGTTTGAAGCCCAACAAATTGGATAGCTCACACCATATATCATCTTCAAAGTGTCGGCCATGGTTGGAGACTAATTTTTTAAGAACCCCAAATCGAACGATAACATAGTTAAATAAGAAGAGGGTTGCAGTAGACGCAGTGTTATTGAACATTACCATGGCTTCAGCCCGTTTGGTGAAATAGTCGACAAACATGACATTATACTTATGGTTATTAACAAATACAGGATGAAACTCCATAAATTCAATAGCTCATTTATAGAAAGGATCAACTGAAATCATAGGATGGAGGGGAGAAAGTGGAGGTCATGCCTTAAGGGCATATAATTGGCAATTGGCACAGTGTTTGACTACCTCATTGCAATCGCTAAAGAGAGAAGGCCAAAAGTAACCGACACGCATGATGTTCTAAGCAGCATCCATTTCAAAGAGGTGACCACCACAAGCACCACCATGGTCAGAAAATGACAGAGTATAGTGTTGACACCACGAAGATAAAGATTGTCACCGATGAGGATGTAGTGAGGGGCTTGATGTCGAATACGTCATTGATCATCATGAGTGAGGTGGCGGGGAAATTTCTAGTTTCACGAGTAGTTGAGGATATCTCCATACCAAGGATCATCCATAGTAATGATGAACAAGTGCTCATCTAGAAGATCATCATTTACTAGTGGATCAGGCCCACCAGTGGGAAATTTAGAAATGAATTCAGCAAGGGATAAACCTTTCTTACTTTTTGATGTGACAAATGCAAGATCGAATTATTGAAGGATAATGATGCAATGGGTGTAATTCCTGTTAATGGTCCATCGGCTCAATGGGAAGGCCATGGGGCTAGATTTGGTCACAACTTTGGTGGTATGCGTAAGGATATAATGAATAAGATTTTGGACAAAGAACACAATAGCCAATGCCAACTTTTATTGATATGAATAGGACATAGGGGGACCATTAAGGTTCTTACTGACATAATAGATGACATGCTCATTTTTGGTAGAATCTTCTTGGATTAGGACCTTGGTGACAGAATAGGCAGACACATAGATATACAAGATGAAATCCCTCTCAAATTTAGGTGGACTAATCAAGGGATAAGAAATGAGAGCACATTTGAGGGCCTCAAAAGACTTTTGAACTTGGTCATTCAAAACAAATGTAATGTTAGATCAAAGGAGTCTAAGAAACCCATGCACCGTGGTGGCATAGTCAGGGACAAACCTACTAAGAAAGTTAGCTTTGCCTTGGAGGATTTGTAACTAGTGAAGGGTACTAGGAGGAGGAAGTTCAAGAATGGCTTGAACTTTGAGAGGGTCAAGAGTGATATTGTTTTTTGACACAATGAAGCACAAAAGTTGGCTAGCAAGAATGCAAAAGACACACTTAAGGGGTTTGAAGAGAATATTAGACTTGCAACATAGAAGGAAGACTATACACAAATCATGAAGGTGTTGTGGCCGAAGTTTGGAATAAAAGGTGCGATTATCTAGATATGTAAGGATAATATGAGCTAGTTCGTGAAACCAGTAAGACATGACACATTGAAAAGTGGCCCCATCATTCTTTAAACTAAAAGGCATGACCTTATAAGCAAAAGTTCCCCATGGACTAGTGAAGGTAGTTTTAAGATGATCGGTATAACGGATATGTATCTAGATAATCAATCCATAAAGGAGAGAATCTCATGCCCTGCACACTCATCAATGACTTGGTCTATGAATGGTGTGGGAAAGTTGTCTTTGGGACAAGCTTTTCTTAGATCACGAAATTCTGTGTAGACATGAATGCTTTGTTATTTCTTAAGAATGGGAACAGGACTAGACACCCATGTGGTGTATTCAATGGGATAGAAGAAACAAACCTACTTGAGCTTATCGATCTCAACTTTGATAGATTCACATTTGGAATGATGGATAGGCCTTTGCGTTTGGTAGACAAGAATGGCATCCAACCAAGTGTTGATGTGATGTTAAACAATGGTAGGATCAAGTATGGGAATTTCAGAATAACACCAGGTGAAAACATCACAGAATTATTTGAATAACTTGGTGTATGCATAAATTTCTTCGAAGGTGCATTGTGCCCCCAAGATGATATTTTCTTCACTTCCTATTTTATGTAAAATGTTAATCTTGATGGTAGGGGAAATTTTAGCCATATTTCCTTCTTCAAAAGCATCTGGTGTAGGAATGGGATTTTTAAACCAATCAACTTCACCAGAATTAAGTCTTTTGAATCCATAGCATACTGATCATGGGTTTGTTATGGAAGAAAGTATGCATGATGGTGCATATCATCCAAATAATAATCAGGGGTGCTCATGTCTTCCATGATGTATTCATCAGAATGGAAGATAGGGGGGATTGGAGGAAGAGAGAGCACATGATGAAGAGGAGCTACTTGAGGCATCTTCATGAGAGACAATGTTCACATATGCATTGTCAAGGTTGGTAGACATGTGAATAGTAGATGAGACATCTATCGATGTTGAGACCAAAGTGTTCATCGAAGAAGGTTCAACAAAATAACAATATGGGAAATCAAGGGTGTCCCAATATATCAATATCATGGATGATGACAGGTAGATAATAGGAGCGGTACTGTCATTCATCTTGACATCAGGGGGAGGGATCACGATGGGTGGTTGAGAGACCCTCTACTCTAGCATTGGAGTGGGATCAAAACCCATAGGTAGAGGAGAGGTGGAGTTAATACGAGAAACCTCTAATTCATGAAACACTTGAACTATATCACAAAATTCTTCAAGGTAGGTACAACAGTGAGAATAATAGCCATAATTATCACAAAATGCACAAGGGTGATTTGTATATAATGATATATTATTCTTAGTTGACTCAGGTAAGGTGAGGTGGACCTTAGGAATGTTAGAATTAGGGAAGGTGTTAGATACCACATTCTTGATATGAGGGAGATAAGGACAATTATTGGTGGAATGGCCAACAACATCACACAAATCACATGGAGGAATAGGCTTTGGTGACTTAGGAGGAGCTAGAGTTGTTTGGGGTGTCTTGTCTTTGGTTCCCTTTTTCTGGGCTTTGCCCCCTTACCAAATGCTTTCGAAACAGGAGTAAGTTCTTGTTGAGGTTGATATGGAACTAAAGAAAAGGAAGTGGTAGGAACAATAGGTTGAACCAGGGTCAAATAAATGTAAGGATTGAATTGATTTGGGGGAGTGTTTGCAGGAGGATTGATGTAACAAAATGGGATATCCAAGGTAATGTTAGGTAAAATCAACGTAGCCATAACAGGTATAGAATAAAATCCTGAGGGTGGAAATAAGAATGGTATCTGACCATAAGGGTAATGACCTAGGGGAACTACTCTAATAAGGTTAAGACCCAGGGGAATGGTTTCAGGCTGAAATGGATTAGGAGAGATATTGGCATAAGGAAATGGTCCTTGAGGAGTAGTACCAGAAGGCTGGGTTGAGTTAGGAACAATAGGTTGTGAATGTCCTGGTTGTTGTGAAGGTGAACCAGACTACTTATGAGCAGCCCGTGATGCTTGAAGCATGTAAACACTAGATGAGTTAGGCTCATAAGGAGTAGGTGGTGGACCATAATAAGCACCAAGTAAGGAGGAGCCTTTGCAGACTCTAAGAGAGACATTAGTGAGGGATGAGACAGTTTGATTGTTAGTCATCGATGAGATAGTGGACTGAGGTGAAGTCTGAGATGTGGGATCATAGTACCATCAGTTGATCTATAATGACGATCTTTCCATTATGGGGGAAGCACATCTTATGGTGAACCATAGATGTGACAACTGACATAACATAGGTATAACTATGACCCAAAAGGATGTTGTAATTTAATGGGGCATCAATGACTTCAATACCAATAAAGATAGTTTTGGTGTCAACAATGATAGGACAATTGCGATATAATCTAAAAGGTTATGAAGGATGACCCTCCCAATAACGGAGAGTGATGGTGGATGGGGACAAGTCCAGGGAACCAATTCTCTTCCAAACAATAGTATCCATCACACAGGTGAAGGCGCCTTCATCTATGATACACCACTAAATAGTGGCGTTTCTTACAGAGATTGGGATTTGGAATGCAATAGAGGAAGGTAGGGGTGGATGTTTCGACTTTCCAATGTCAAAGAAAATTATACGATTTTCATGGGGATCCACAACCCAAAAATAAGAGAGTAGAGCTTTCCGTTGGGATGGGCATGTTTTAAGGACTTCTAACATTGAAATGGTAGAAAGAGATTGTGCCAATTCATCTACTATGATATAGGTATGGGCAGATTTAGTATAAGCAGTGTTTTGATGTCATCAACCTTTGGGGGTCTTGCGGATAACCTCTACCTTAGGAAGAGGGATCTGTAAGGTACCATTTCATGATTATAGAGGCTCAGTGGAAAATTGGAGTTGGGACCCGGTCACTGATTTAGTGGGTGGTTTATTGTATTGGAATGATTAAGTCTGAAGGTTGACTTGTTCGATATTGACCTCATCAAAATTCATCATAAGAATATGATAATCATTATGACCATATGGTGGAGGTGGGGGAGATGCATGACCTTGTGTAGGTTGAGCAACAATATATCCTGGTGAGGATAAGGATTGGTAAGCACATCTGGTTGAGATGAAGTAGGAGGAGGAGGAGGAGAAATGGGTTGTGGTCCTCTAGAAGCAACTGCTTAAGCTTGCCTTGTTGAACGCATTTGAGCTAAAAGGGGTCACTCATGAGTATAAAGGCCATATATTCCATAACAGGCACAAGGTTTGTTTGTACGAAGACCCTTGTTTTTCTTGCGTTATTTTCCCTATTGTTGGGTTGTGGGATTAGGCTTGTTTCCCTGAGGTGCATTAGGTGGTGGACCCTAGATAGCTTGATTACCTTGATATTACTGGTTCCAATTAACATTCCCCTAGTTCCTTTTCTTGGGGTTGGGGGTTTTGGTCGCACTCTGCTGAAAATACACTTGACCTCATGGAGGAGCTTTCTTTTGTGGCAAAGGTGGAGGAGGCATGGGGGGATGGGGCATTGGTGCCGAAGGGATTGGAAAGCTAGGTAGTGGATACGGATAATAAGGAGATGGGGAAACAATAGGATAAATAGGTGGAGAAACAACTAGCCATGTCATCTATTGATGCGGATGGGGATATGCATTTGACGTGCTTAGACCTGGATAAGAGTTGTCATGGGAAATATTGGGGGAGGGATAGAGGTAAGAGGAATTGGTGCCTCCATGTGGTTGACCATAACTCATTGGAGGTTGAGCATATGGTTGAATTTGAGGGTGTGTAATGGTTCCAATGATACCATCAATGACATGGGATTCCCTCAATGCATTGGCAACATTAGGCCAAGGCTGATTGGGAATGACAATATAATAATAACTTGAATGGGCATAGATAATATCAAATTTCAAGGTTTCTTGGAGTGCATATTCCTCATATTGAGTGATGTGAGAAGCAACGTCTTTAGCAATGGGGGCAAAAATTGGTCTAAGGAACCAATCCATATAGACGCAGTCTTCAAATTTAGGATCCCTACATATGCTCCTCCTTCTATGCCATTCCTCAATATGGTCATATAGGTGAGTGGAAGAATTTTGACGGAAATAAGGCAATAGTTCGGTACAAGTGTCATAATGGGGAGGTAGCTAGAAATAGGCAAGAAAAGATTTGGAAAGAGTCATAAAAGTGGAATGGGTGGCTTTGGTTTGATTAATGTACCACTTAGCATCAACTATAGTAATAATGTGTTTGAACATATGAACAAAGATGGAGTCTTCAATGATATAATTGGATGAACACCACATGTGGAAGGAGTGAACATGATTTGTGGGATCTTCTCTAGGATTACCTACGAACTTAGGGATTTCAGAAAGGAATTTAGTAGGCATAGTTGGCCAATTGAGATCGTGGAGAAGAGGATTGTTGATGAGATAGCTGAAATAAGGGAGACTCAAACCAACCATAAATGGCAGCAATGGAGGAGGACTAACCATACTGGTGGGGGTTATGCATGTGGGGTTATCCTAGTTGGCACCTGGGTTACCACCTTGGTTTCCCGCACCCACATTTGTGCCTGACATGGTGATGGTACGAGTTTGAGAAAGCGTGGAATCAAAGGAAGAACTAGAAGAATCAGTAGAACTAGAGTCATAATGATCACTAGATGGAGGACTGGGAGGATGAATTCGAGCTCAACAATGAGGAATAATATGTCCTAACAGAAACCAAGGATGAAGGCCTTTAATTCTCCATGAAAAATGCCTAGGGGGCGTAATGATGTTAAAAGAATGATGAATCTAAGGACTAAAGGGTGACCATAGGAATAAAATAGCAACAAACAACAAGAAAACACCTACTGCAGTGGTGTCAAGTGTAAACTGATTGTGTTAATCATGCTAATCTAACATAACAAAACACGTCCTATCAAAGAAAAATGCCTCTATCCTATACGCGGTATAAATCTTCAAATAATACTAAATCTACTATTTTAGATTCCCTTCCAAAGAACTTCTTACATGATGGAATCTCATCCCCACAAGCAGAGCTTTCCAGAGAAAGGTAGGGTAGAGAACCAACTGCTTTCCACAACCAGGTCTATAGGGTGTTTTCCTAAAATTTGTCACTATGGTTACATTTGTCCAATGAGCGTGGTCGATTCTTGAGCTCCTCGGTGATCAGTCAACACATGAGATTCCCTACCATGTGTTGGGTAGCCTTGAGGAGAACCACTCACACGATGACCTAGCCTAACCCTCTCTGAATCGGATCCGATGCACTTTGTATTTAGACTTTGGGATGGTGAAGGATTTTAATATCCCTAATATGTCAATTTCTATATCTCAATGTAAGCGATCGATGGTTGTTATTGGAATCCTATCCCACCTATTGTACACCTAAACTACAGAGATTTTTTGGCCTTGGTGCCCAAGTGGGCTTAATCTAAGTATGTTGAATTATTAAGGCGTAGTGTTTCAACTCTTGGCTTGGCATTGTTAACCAAGATCATGTTTGCAAGGGTGTGAGTGTGTGAAAATAATGTGTCAAGTGGATGAGTTAATCGAGCATGTTTTATGATGCACTGAGCTGTTGAAAAAAGGTGCTAAAATATTATAAATAATGTTGAAAATGACAGAAAAATAAACCTCCAATCAAGCACACACAAACCCCACCCAAAAAGGCTATCAAGAAGTTAAGCAAGATATGGAAAACAAGCTACTAAAAAAAACATAAAATTCATAAAATACCTAATGTCAAAGGGACAGAGATCTAGAGGCACTGATCTGCTATAAATGGTGCATACACACAACAAAAATCAGAGGTGACAATTGTTGTAAAGGATATGTATGAAGCTCCAAAACCTAGGATGATCAAGGTGTTGGCATTATGAGACAAGTGTTGTCCTTGATGGAAAATCACACAGATGATAGATCATAGTGCAGTAGGTTAGTAGAAGGGAATTGATGATCAGACTACAAGAATGTCTGAACGAGTGAATTATCCTTTATAGATCTATACGCAGTTTCAGTGAAGCGAAGGCGCGTATACACACAGGTTCTGTGAATGAAAACAGTGTATACACAGGTTGGTCCAAACAAAGCTGCCTATACATGCAGGTTATACATTACCAAGTCGTGTATGTGTATGCACGCACATTCATGCAGGGAAAGGCGCGTACATGTGGGAGAACTTATTTTTGGTCCGTGGTATTTAGTCCTTGGTAATTGAACCTATGGTTTTGGACCATGGTATCTCGTAAGAAGTGATGATCCCTAGTATTGGGTCCATGGTATTGATTTGTTATGGTTTTCGACCGTGGTATTGTGAAAGGCCTAAGACTATAAAAGGAGAAGAAGATAATTATGCAAGGATATAGAGAAAGTCTTGAATATCTGATGAAGTGTGAGATCCAGTATGTAGACAATGGGTTCATGATGCATTGCCTGATCTGAGCTAAGGAGGAATCTCACCGGTTGATGGAGAACGAGATCTAAGGATAGATCAGGATCAAATGGTTTGGAATGAATCATCTTTATATGGTTTGATTATGGATAGACTAGATCTGAATTATGGATGCATGTTTTATTGTATGCATGTTATGATCTAGGTATGACTGATGTCTGAAACAGCCACAAAGTCATGATTGAATATGTATAGATCTGTAAGCAGGTTGGCTTTGGCAAAAGGTGTATATACACGGGTTTGATTCATCGTAGTAGCATATACAGAATGAAGTATGATGTTTGAAGTTGCAGTTGGGTTTGATTGTTATTGCAGAGTTCTGTAGTCTGCTCTGTGTTCTGGTGACTATGTTTTTGACAGGGTTTCAGTGTTTTAGTGATTCAAAAATTGATGATGCTAGTATTGATTGTTTTGTGCTTCAATGATATTGATGGGTCCAGTATGAAAATTGGATGAAACGTGGCCTTCAGATTATAGTGTTGTGCTTTAGGAGTATCTAGTCTGAAAATGTATGAAACGTGGTACCTGGAGGAAGAAAAATAAGGTTGTTGCCTTCTGTAGGTCGGCACCTACGTACTAGTACATTAGATAGTACAAGAGCTAAGGGGGTTGTAGCTCCCTTCCAGGAGAGTCTGGAGAACGAGAGAAGGTTGTAGCCTTCTGTAGGTAGAAGCTTGCATACTGGTATAAGACTGCACCAGTATAGAACGATTGTAAAAGAAGTTTCTTATTAAAAGAAGACAGAGATGACTTGCAGCAGGTGGTTTTCACCCACATTGGGTTTCCACCTTATATCATGGTGTTCATGTGTGCTTCTTGTGTGTGATGATCTGTTCTATTTTGCTGCACCTGCTTACTGTACATAAGGTTAAAGAAGTTCTAATGCACTAACTAAAGATCAACATTTAATGGATTAATTGAATCATAAGTATTCTGGATATACGCTAGTTGCATTAGGCACAGTTGCATATACACGCGGGTTCCCTTAATTGAAAGTAGCGTATATGTATCTAAGTATGGAAATGAAAAAGTTTTATTGATTTGATAATACTGATTCACGCCCCCCACCCCCGCCCCCTCTCAATATTATTTCCAACAATTGGTATCAAAGCAGGTCCTTTGGTAGAAGCTTGATTGCTTGAAGGAGATCCGTGGAACAATGGGAAAGAGGCTTAAGAAGAAAGCACCTAAGAAGAAGAAGACATCTCAGAAGAACTATGACAGTGGGAGTATCGATTGGGGAATATGAAAAAGAAGCACTTCAGATTCAGAATCACTTCAGAATGAAGATGAACAAGAACTATCAGGTATGAATTTGTTATCCTCAGGTGATCCTGTTATCTATCCATTGAAGATTATGAAAGTGATAGTGAAACAACTGAATGTGCTCTTATGGGTGAGCAAGAAAGATATCAAATAGAGGCAGAATTTAAAAGGCTCACAGAAAAAATTAGAGATCAACAAGATCTATTGAACAAAAGGGAATGTGCCTTCAAAGAAGAATCTACCAAACTAAAAGCTCAAATAGAGGAAGGAAACAAGGTAAGGAAGCTATTCAAGGAAAAATGTCAAAAGTTGCAGGATGAAGTGACATCATTAAGAAATGAAGTAAATGAAAGAAGCACAACAATAAAAAAACTTAGAGATAGATCCAGTTACTATGAAAGGCTTGAAGCTACGATCATCTTGCTAAAGGAAGATCTTGAAGAATCAAAGAAGCAGAATAAAGAGCTACTCCAAGCACTTGAAAAACAAGAAAATGATGTTCTTGAACTAAGACATCAGTTGGAAGAAGAAAGAAAAATTGAAGAAAACATGAAGAAGCAAGATCGTGAAAGGGAAGAGCAACTTCAGGTTGAGGTAAATATTCTAAATGATAAATTAGAAGAAAAGGATAAGCTCTTACAATTTCAAGGTAGTACTCAAAGGTCTCCTGCTATCAAAACTAGTCTTGGTTTTCATGGATCTGTTGAAGGAGAATCTAGTTCACAAAGTAAGACAAGGGACTCCAATGTAAAATATGAAATGCTCAACAAGGAAATGAGAGGTCAACCCCATCAACAGCCAAGGAAATAATTCTTCAAAGAAAATCTTTTACTCCTTCGATGAATAATGTTGAATGTTATGTATGTCATAATCTTGGACATGTTGGAGCTAGATGTAGAAGAATGGTTCAAGATCATCACATAGAAAGATCATCACATTCCAGGTAATTTCAGGGATATTGTTTTTCTTGCAATACGTTTGGTCACAAAGTTGTTGATTGCTACAGAAGGAATATGAAACATATAAGATGTTATGCATGTAACAAGCTTGGACATATAGCAAAGGAATGTAGGAACAAAGTACGGGCACCTCACCAAAAAGAGAAAACATCATCACACTTGAAGATATGGAAGAAGAAGGAAGTCCAGTCAGGAAGATGTGGCACAACACCATATACAGATATAACAGACTCAGGGGAAGCTGAAAGTGTAAAACTTCGGTGTCCTAAATCTCATACGCAAGTTGCATAAAAGGAAGTTGCATATATACACAAGTTTCACACTGCACAATCGTGTATATGTCAGTTTGAGGAAAAGCAGTAGGGATAGGCTCAGAAAAAGGGTCTGATATGATTCAGTCCATTATTTTTTATGTTTGATAATGGTTACAATCTGCTGATGATGTGTGGAAATGTATTGATACTTGTATGATGTTTAGAAGTGTTTTTTATCCTAACTTGATGATGATAATGCCTTGATACTTCCTGCTAATATATGCATGAGCAGATCTGATAATAAACAAGATGGCACAGGTTCAGGGGGAGCATATGCTGCATTGTTGGCATTATGGTTAGCGGCCCCTGCTGATGATGCTTATATGGCTTAATGATACATCTTGCTATGGTTATGACTTGTCAATAATACATAGTTGATCAGATTTG